>APFE030702539.1:0-15977 GCA_000404065.3 Pinus taeda | reverse complement strand
TACAAAGGCGGGCTTTCCACTGGGCAAGTGGCACCCCAGTCCCGCCATCTGTCCTTTGCAGTTAAGGCCAGTAATAAAATCAAAGCGGTCATGGAATAATATCAAGGTTCGCATGGAGGAGAGCACTTATATCACAATTAAGACAATCGCCCACAGCAGCTGCCCTCACTCGAATTCACTTCCTTCGGCCTTCGGGTTGCAGGTAACTTGCGTTGGTTCGCACATGGATGAAGGAGGCGTCGCGCAGTATAATTACTGCGAGCTGGTGCTGGTAATTCACTTTCTCCTTCAAGTTTTGTATGTTGTTTGGCTTTGGGGATTTGGTTGGTGTGGCTTGTTGTTGGTTCCTGGGTTCTGGAGGAGATCTTGGAGGTTCAGACCTCGGCCCTCGTCTCTGAAGGCTTTGGTCTCATCCTCTGAGTGTCCGGTCCACAGTGTATGTCATCTTCGTGCTCTTAAGCTCTAGTTTGGTCGGTTCTGGGTGTTCTCTCTGGTCAATTTCATGTTTGTAGTGCCCCTGAGTGTTTTCACTGCTGGGTTTCTCCCGCTCTCAGTGCCTCTGCTAGTTTCCAAGCCTTTGGGCCTCAATTCTGGGTCCCCGCGCCGTCTTTGTGCAGCCACAGTTCTCTGTGTCATTTCCGCTCCAGCTTCATTGTACTATGCCGCGAGAACGGCTTCGCCTCTGTAGCCGTAGAGGCGAGTCTCGGGGAGGCGCAAGAGGCAGAGCCATTCCTCAGCGCTCCTCGTACTCCACGGATTCGTCATCAGATGAAATTGATTCAAGGGTCGCAAGGCGAGGCTGTGGGCATGCGCGTGCTGATATCTGTGGGCATAGCTCGCATCCCTCAACCCGATTTCGCTTCCCTTGTTTATTGGACAATGCAACATACTATGTCTCGGTGCGAATTGAGAAATGTGACCATGCAGTTCCACCAGAAGTCCCTGCGGAATGAAGGTCTCCGTCTCCAATCTTGTGTCAAAGAGCTTAGCCTGCAGAAGCCTCGGGTGCGGTGGCGGTGGCAGGACCAAGTGAGCCGGTGAAAGATGATGCGCCTTACACGGACTCAAGTGCGTCGGATCAATACGGTTGTAGGATTGTGGAAGAGCAGCCCTCCACTTTTGTGGATGCTTAAGCAGATCTCCAGGGCGCAAGGGTGGTGGTTCTGGCGTCTCCATGAAGTATGTCTAATATTTCTTGTTATCTGTCTTTTCAGTGGGGTTTTTTCTGCAAAGCTGAAGCTGTGCTCATTTTTTTTGGGTCGAACGCGGCTTTCAAGCGCGCGTATGTACGCTATTTTATTTTCATCTGCTACACTGTTGGGTTAAAGTCGGTGTCTGTAAGCAAGGTAGGGGTCATTGAGTCCGTCTCTCAGCTGGTTATGATTTTTTGGCAGTCTGTGGGTTCTCCAGTTCTAGTCTAGGACAAATGTCAGTCTTCTGGTTATCAAGGTCAAGTGTCAAGTTGTGTTAAATCCATCTCAGCATGGTGAATTTTGAGGCAAGCCTCGTTGTAATCGTTTTGTTACCTTTTGTATAATAATAGAAGTAGCCTAATTTAAAAAAAAAAAAAAAAAAAACATTTATTTGGATTTCAATTTGTTAGTCACAAATAGTAAATTATACTAGGAGTTTATTTTATTTTTTAATTTCGAAAAAACATGCACTCATCAAATAAATATTTGTGTTAATATTGAAAGTAAATCAAAGAGTCATCATGAATGAATGAAAATAAACCAAAGACTCATCATATTGAGAAAGTAAGTGAAGGAATACAATAATTCTCACCAAAGTGAATAAATACAATAACTCCGAGCATTAATTAATTAACAAAGTCAATTTTATAGTTAAGATCAAAATATTTGAAGTATGAAAAGTTGGGATGGGAATGACAAATCTTAACCCAATCTACTTTACTTTTGTATAATCCACCATTCAAGCAACCATGATATTTTTTTTTTTAATTAATAAAAGTATCGTATTATCTTTCATGGTGGAGAATGCTTTTCTAGAAAACATAATTTTATAATACTATTATAAATATGTTTAAAAGATTAAGAATAATAAATTATTATTATTATTATTATTATTATTTGTCAAGTAGTCTGAGTTCATAAAAAAATACATGAAGCTTGCCTGTGGCTTGAGAGTATGTGACCTAAGGGCATTTAAGCTTGTCAAAATCAGCCAAGATCGCAGCCTGTGTGGGCCACACCAAGCCTTAACAGACAATATTTTTGCCCATGGAGTTTAGAACAGGTGATGTTATGAACTACCCCATCACCATCTATACTATCCCATGGGTAATTAATTTTTATTATTACTATTTTATTACTTTTTATTTTTAAAATTTGTATATTAACTTTACATATTTTACACATCAACATATTATTTATTTAAGAAAAAAATAAATAGTCAAGAGATAAAATAAATAAATGAATATTTTATTTTAATGTGCCTTTAAAAATTAACTTGATTTTATTTTAATTTTCTTAATTTGAATTAAGAATAAATAATTCAATTTTATATATTCATTTATTAATTGGGAGTGGAAATAAATAATTATAAATTTAAAATATTTGTATATTTTAATAAATTTCAAAAAAAAAATAAAAAAATTAATTTTTTCATTTTAATAAAATAAAATATATTATATTTTATATTCATAAATAAAATTTTGTAATTTATAATATATCTTATTGCATTATATTTCACCTATATTTAAAAAGATTTAAAATTTTTTACTGAATAATATTAATAAAATTTTTACTAAATAATATAATATTTTAAAATATTAAATAGCTAATGTATAAGAGGAATCTTTACAACATGGAATTCAAGAGGCTTTTTAAAATTGCCTTTAACTTTAGTCAAAATCTTCTTAAGCACCCGTGGCATAAGGATGCCAGTCTTGGCTCAACTATTGAGGGATAAATGAGGAGATCATCTTGGGAAGCAATGATAGTGTCAAAGATGCTATCACCTCCAAATTTAAGGATAAGTTATGGGATGATAAGGAGCTTGAGGGTAAAAAGAAGCTAAGATATTATAAGGAGGTAATCGACCTCACCCTTGAGAACCACAATTATCTTTCTATTTTGACTAGCTTGAAGAAAAAGATGAACATCCCTAAGATTAGAACACACTCTCATGAATTTTGGAGTGAAACTAGGCAGTGGTCTATTCCCAAGACTCACTAGGATGATAGAATTTGTCAGATTTGCGATACTAAGAAAGTGGAGGATGAAAAACACTTTCTTTTAGATTTTCGGACCTTTACTCACATCTGCTCTCATTTCTCTAACATCTGTCACACTTCCAACCTTCTTGACTTACTAAGTCAGCCCAACTATAGTGATCTTGGTGCGCTTCTTTCCCTTCTCTTTGAGCAGAGAAATAAGATCCTAAAGACTTGCAATTAGATTATCTTTCTTAAGGTCCTATAGACCGGTAGATGTTAATTGTCATCATCACCATCAAAATAAAAATGTGTTAAAATATAAAAATAAAAATAATTTTGTTTTTTCTTGCCCCATATATAAATCAATTTAAATTTACTTTTTAGTTTTAATTTAAATAAAATATTTATTAAAATTATAAACTAGTATATATGAAATTAAATATCTAGAATTATATTCACCATAATAAAATATCTAGATATATATTCCCCATATATAGCTTAGTTAATTATAAAATCAATAATATATTAAATAACTCATTTTAATAACTTTATGATAAGTAATTTATTAAGATTAAATAATTCAAAAAAATATAAATTTATATAAATATTTGAATAAATTGGAAGTTAAATAATATTAGTTGAGTCCATTGTTTTTTCAACGCACATTAATATTAATCAAAAAGTAGTTCATTTTAAACATAGAAACTAATAACCATTTAATCCTAAATTTATTAAGATTTAAATTAATTTAAAAAATATAAATTTATATAAATATTTTGATAAATTGAAATTAAATATTTTTTGAGTAAAATTTCCACCAGCATATTTAATCTAGTATTCAATTTTAAATTATAGAATAACTAAAAATTAATGTTTTGAATTGTTTATTTTAATTATTATAAAAATAAATGAAAGGGTTATTTAGATTGTCCAATTTTTTTATTTTTTTATTTTTTATTTATTTATTTATTTATTTTTGTGGAGTGAATTCTATTAACTTCAAAAACTAGAGATTACATCGAGGATTAAAATAACTCATACTAATCTATCACAACGGAGATTAAACTATAATAAAAATATATACCCTTTGAAGGGACAAGCTAGACAACTGGAAAAAGACATAGACATCATTAAACAAGCCCAAATAAATATAGTAGCATATTTTTCCTTGCACAAAGTCAACTTCAAAAGTGGAACCATGAGGCAAAACCATAACACACTTAAGTAAGGGGATCATAATTAGAGCGTACCTTTCGGATAGGAGTTGTTGGATTTGTAGGAGGTCAATCAATTGATAATCGGATGTCGAGATGATGTTCTATCCTCACCAACCTACGGTCCATATTCTTCGTGTTTCTATCAGAATCTTTCAAGTGCCCATGCATGTGATCCAAGGATTGTAGAAAATCCTTCTGAGACTCATGGCAATCCAATCGAGTACATCCCTGCAGGAACTTCATTTTCCTATACAAATCTATTATCTACATATATTGGGTAAATATTCCTTGTATATGTCTCATATTAGGGATCCAATTTGTCCATTATGTCAGCACTTTAGTATCTAAGAGGGAAGTTTTGTGGGAAGAGGCTTCCCTTCTAAACCGAGCATTTCCTCCTGCACATGAACAATGATCTACTCCCTATATTTGGTTGTGAAACCATCAGTTTCATGATGTAGATGGATATGTCCTCTATTGGAACGCTCCTCATAATAAGCATCCCCTTTGCTTACATGTGCTCTCTATTTAGGCATGGTGAGGAAAATACCTTGAGCCTAGGCTATGGAGCACAATCTACTCTGGTAAAAAAGAATATCTCCAACACAGAGCTACCTCACCTTGGAATGGCCAAAATCTCTGACATAAACAACTTGAAATGCCATTGGTGAGGCACTCTTTCCAGCTTATCAAACACCCCCATTGTAACTTCAAAACTCCACCCCTGCTAATTCCTTGCTTCCATGCAACAATAAGTTCACAAAATCACCAGTGCTCAATTAAAATAACCAACACTTGAAATTAAAATAACCCCAAGAAACTTCAAGATAGATATGGCAGTGATCATCCCTAGACCAAACAACCCTCACATAACTAATATAAGGTCAAGGACTTTGGAGCCTTCACAAGCATCTCCAATTACAAACCACCAAAAGATGAACAATAAATTTGAAAATACCAACCACCACCAGAGCCTATGCAATAGGGAATGAGGAAACTAGAATAACTTCTAAATAGAATAGACAGATGACATGACTAGAAGGAGGACTCCAATCACAGGGATAGTTATTACATGAAGTGAAAATAGTGAGGATCCACCATAATTTCCTGAGTTGAAAAACAAAAATCAAAATTATTTCCAACTTTGAAATCTGAGAGCTTGGCAGTATGCTCTTCAAGCATTTAATGTGGTGATTCTTGAATTCAGTGCACTAACTAGAAATGGAGCTTACCAAAACTACAATCCCCAACTAGTGACACTCACATTTCTCCCATGGTGGAGCAGAACATAGTGCAGATAGACCTATCACTCTACAATTTTCTCCTTGACTACTTACCCTGCTACCACTTATATCCTCATACTCAGCTTCAATCTACGGGTATCAGACATGAAACCAAACTGTCTCCCTCTCGGTATGGATTATTGGGCCAAACAGGTGAATCAAGACAAGCATGTATGTCATTATGGCCACCCTCCTCATCACATGTTTAGTGTTGTTTTCCTCATTCCCCCAATATCTTATAAATTTTCTCCTGATGGGGAGTGTTAATACCTTCTACATATCAATTACATTGTTGGGGCATGTTGCAATGCCCACGAACCTACTAGTCTAGTGGGGTGGTGGAAACCCACACCCCACCATCTCTTTGCCTCGATAGTAACCCCAGTAGGGGTAGATTGTACCAAAATTAATACACTCAATTAAAATGTTTATGAAAATTTAAATAGAAGCCAAATAAATTTTGAATAATAATGATTAAATAACTACAAAATCAAAACTATTGATTTGTAAAAAAATCATATAAAAAATACCACCAATATAAATATAATACGTTTAAAAAATCATTAACAAGAAATAATAAAATTTTGATATTACATTATTTTGTGTTTTTTTTTCCAAGGAAAAAAAATCGTAATTTTATTATGTAAACAGGGAATAAAATCACATTTTATAGACACACCTTATTTGTACGCAATCCTAATCAAAAAATTTCTATTACAAAGGAAATCATTGGATGAAGACGGATTAAGGTATGAAACCCTAGGGTCAGAATGACCCATACCACCAAGTAGAAAGATTCAAAATGAATTGGGCATGCAAGCCTGACCAAAAATAAATGTAGGGCATGTGGACCCACATAAAACCCATATAGGGGTAGAAAATAACATAAAAATCAACTAACTCTCGATATAAACTGATAGAGAACAAAGGTTGGGAAAGAAACCCATGCCATAGAGAAGCAATGAAAAGGGGTAGAAAACCCATCATAAGAAAATAACAAAAAATAAACAAGATCTGGGCACAAGCCACCTGGCTAGCTTAGAATATAAACCACAAACCAGGCCTTAAATAAAAAAAATTGGTTGCAAAAAACTTAAAGAGAAACCCCGTCGAAAACCTTACAATGAGCAAAGACGTCGACACCAAAGAAAGCTTGGGAAGTGGCAAGAAGAGGTCATGAAGCAGCTCTTCCAAGAAAAGGAGCAGAGACTAGGCT
This sequence comes from Pinus taeda, assembly GCA_000404065.3. Lineage (NCBI taxonomy): Eukaryota > Viridiplantae > Streptophyta > Pinopsida > Pinales > Pinaceae > Pinus > Pinus taeda. The sequence goes on along the minus strand of APFE030702539.1, from coordinate 9,083 downwards.
AGCGACAAAGGCACACCGGTAAATGCAAAAATCCTTTGTTGAAACATAAGAAGACCACCCAAAAACCAGATCTTGCCACATAATAGACCAACTCCAATGGTTGACAAAAAACCCTGGATAGAAGATGTTCTGAGAAGATTTCCAAATAAATGATGTCCACCCATCTGTACTCCCCCTTAACTCTTCCACAATGGACCATGCAAACGTGCAATAAAGAGAAACCAAGCAAACAAAAATAACAGACCACATCAGCTAAAACTCATCCAACACAATGCAGATGGCACCACAAACTAGGATTTGTACTTGCAAGAAGAAGGTGACACGACATAAAATTGGAAAGGGAGGCATGAATAAAGGTTGAAACAACTAGGGTTAGTTGCCCCAACCCCACTCCCTCAACTTCAATCAAAATTTCCCATCATTTATATTAGTTTGTGTTAAATTAGATTATTACTGAATAATTATTAGGAAATTATAAAGACAAAATAATACGCTTGAATCTTGGTAAATGTTTAAACTTTTTATTGATACAAATGTAATGGTATTCTTTATTACTTTTCGATTATTCTTTGAATTGTTATATTATTTCTACTATTAAATTTTGGTGTTTTTTTTTCTAAATAAAATTACTCTATTGACATTAAAGGGATAAAATTACATCTAGACTGTAGTAAAAAACAACTGGCCTGTAGGAGTGGCAGAGAAAATCAGAGACACTGTCCTTGATAGAGAGCCTAGTCGAGAACTAGTATTAAAATCCCACGTAGGGGAGCAAGTATTGATCGTCTAACTGTGCTTACAAAAATTCAAAAAAACATGCACATTTAACCAGATCTAGCAGGTATGAACCCATTTATCAGCGTATACCAAAAAATGGCCCCTATAATGGGTCGTGTGACATATAACAAAGGCAACAGAGCAAGAACTACACATTTGGAGGCTCCTCTTCAATTCTGCACCAACCGAACTCAAGCTGATCCTTAGCACCAGCAGAAACATTATCATCCCTTGTATGAGCCGCATCCATAGTAGAAGGACCAGGAGCCGCTGCTTCCATCACCACATCTAGGGCATTGTGAGTTGAAATCTCCAGAACCTGCATGGAAAGAGGATTTTGTGCAGAGACAAAGGCAAGGCCATCCTGATGGGAGCTGGATTCTCCGACCTCCTGGGCTTCTTCATGAAAGAACACAGTGATATGAGCATTGATTCTTGGGCTATTCAGATTGCAATTGAAGGTGTAGATCGTTGAAGCAAAAGAGGGAGATGCCGAGGAATTAGGAGGGTAATCACTGGGGAGATGAAAGCGCCCTCTCCCATTACGAGTGTGAGGGTAGTGGCTGACTGAAAGCTCACTGGAGGGGGAGGGAGAAGTGGAGGCTAGTCTGGAGGGCGCACGTTGAGGAGTGCCCCTGTGGCTCCTCATTTTATGACGAAGACGAGGCATGCCAGAGACCACAACAAGTCTATGGAAATAGGACCAATCAACCCTCGTCTCAGAGCTCTGGCTGATCAATTGAGCATTTGAATGAGGGCTAGCGGCCTCCCAAAGAAACCTTAATAGAGCGACAGACCATAACAGACGATACCCAGACCTGCAAAGCACCAGAGACTCCACAACAATCCCTCCGCTGAACCTGATTTTATCCTGCTCCGTCTTGCCTCGAATTGCCCTCATCATAACTGCATCATTGAAGAGGGCTGAGGCATCTCTCATTCCAGGGCATACGAAGGAGATAAGGTATTCGATTGACAGACTGGGCAGATTAAATTTGCATGAAGTGAAGCTAATGCACCTTATGATCCCCATATACCTAAGTGTGTTCTGCGTCAGGCAATACTCCAGGTGGTGTAGGGAAAGCATGTGTCGTTCCGCCTCACCACACCCCTATTCCATCATGTTTATAAGTTGGCTAGACACCCGCATCCAGGGATTAAATTTTGGTGTTTAATATTAGATATAAAAAGTCATTTTTATGGGAAAGAAAGATACAAAATTAAAGAATGAAAACAAATGAAAATAAGAAATTTTTGATTTGATAAATTCCTTCCAGAAGATCATGTCCACCTTTCATTATCTCATCCCTTAAAAGTTACACAATGATTTTATAGTATTTATGTTACTACAAACTAATGCCTCTCTCGTGATGCTAGTTGCAATAAAAATTCAAAAAAATTATTATTTAGTTGACCAAGAGAAATTCTTAGAGGTGCATGCTCAAATTATTAGAAGATGGTATACAAATATGAAATATAGGGAATCATGTTAGATTTCATAATATACAACTTTAATTCATGGAAAATTGGTAAAAGAAAATTTTACATTGTTCTAATAGTAAAGTGTTACTTTCCCTCTAAAATGCAATGCATATGTTGACATTAAGATATTTATCTAGTATATAAATGATGCAGTATCTTGAACCAAATTTGTATAAATGTAGGTAATATTGCTTCCTATGCACCACTACATTCCATATTTTTCAATGTTAATTTTACATTTTGAAAAGTTAAGAATCCCATTGATGTCTTGAAATTAGGAAGTTAGGTGTTAAGATCAAGTTGGAGAGTCTTAACATAAGCAATCAAATTTTTTCAAGTTTCAAGTTTGTAGATTTATGTCTGTAGTTGCACATTATATAACTTGTTTTCTAGATGGGAAAGGAAATAAAAATTTGTGGGAGAAATAAAATAAGACTTATGTATTTAAAAATTATGATATATGTACAAACAAAATCATTAAAAGATACAAAACAATATTTTTTCCTTAAATAATGTATATTTTGAAAATATAAATATAAAGATTTATAAACCCTTGTGAGCTAGTTAGTGAATATCTAGATAATATTTAATATGCTACTGAAAACAAATATAAGAATAGGGAGTTGGAAAAATGGACGTGTGTTTATTTATGTGAGCTGATCCAATCGGTTTGTCAATCTAAAGCTAAAATTAAATAAGTCAAACTTTTTTTTGAATATATATCCCAATTACATAAATTCATAGTCATGCATATTGAAGGCCCTTAGGCCCATCACCATTATGTAAAACTAACAAATGGTACCTAAAACACCATATGGGGTCAAGGACACTATAGAGAATGCATGTCATGGTTGGACACCTTGATCATAGTGCCTAAAGCCTACAATGTTAGTTAAAAATTTTCTTGTGTAAGAATCATGTTTTCCTTTTTGACCATGGTTTAGGGCCCTAGACCCCTCACTACTACCCAAAACCAATTAATGGTAGCCACTTCCCACTTAAAGGATAAAGATATCATAGAGAGGTCCTACATTGTGTTTCAATTAATTTCTCATCATCCTTAAGCCCTAAAAGCTTTGGTAAATTCCTAAGGCCCTTTTATGCTTACTTGACCATCGATAAGATACAAATAGCCATGAATTTTACTAAAAGCATCATAATGTCCCGTGATAAACCACTCATTTTCACAAGATTCCTAAAATATATAATATTTTATCAGTTAGAGGTGTTTTCCATGGTGATTGAGACTATGAGGCATAATTTTAAGCATAAGGTAGTTATTTCCAACTCATAAATATGGTTAGAACTATAGACCCATTCTTGGTGCACAACTAACCTAATCATGGTGTCCATTAGACACTTGGACGAAATTAGTAACTAAAAACTGTCTAATGTGGTGGTTCAAGGACATGTCCCTGATGCTTGAGCTTGATAAGAAAGATTTAGGGCCAAAGGATATTATTCCTTCAACTATAGTGATAGACTTGAGACCCATCAATGATGCCTAATTCAGGTGCATTAATCAACTAAGATGTGAAAGAATCCCTAGAGAGAGCTTAAGTCAATCTTTCTATGTGTTGTTCATGATGCTTGATCTCAAGAGGGTTTATGTAGGGGTTAAGGTCACTAGTTTCCACTCAACAATACTTATACCTCAATACACATTTCTGTTGAAAATGGCAACAAGAAATGCTAAAAATAGAAGTGCTAAAAATAGCACTGCTATAAATAGCAGTTTAGGTACCAGTGTTGGACTGAGCAACAAGGAATGAAAAATGGAAGTGCTAAAAATAGCATTGCTATTTTTAGCGATTCGGGATAGATTCTAATTTTAGTTAGTCCTTGAATTAAAATTGAGAATTAAAATTCGAATTTGATCTTAGCAGGAGTTTGTAAATTAATTAAATAATTAATCTTGAGTTAATTAGTTAAGGAAAATAAAACTTGAAGTCTATGTGGGGACATGCAACAGTTTCTCGATTAATTGAGGAACTTATCCATCACTTAAAGAGATAAGAGTGAGTTGTAATTAGTTGACTTAGTTAACTAATTCAAGTCCAGTTAGATTAATTCAACCATTTTGTTGAATTAATTGTGAGTTTAGTTAGTTAATGCTTGCATGCATGCAATTGCTGCTCTCCAGATAACTGAGTATTCTCTCATAAATAACTCATGCATGTTAGTTTAGACAGATACCCAATTGAGATCAAAGGAGGGATAGTGTACTTTTAGTCGGATGGATTTTTCCTATAAAGGAAACTCATCCATGGAGAAGGATTTATCTCCTTTAGGATTGCACAGTTAGATCAGCGGTTAGTGAGTGTGTGAAGAGGCCAATTCACACAGGTGGCAGCACTGGACCCCAAGGAAAACTATGCAAGGAAATAGGAGGCTTGGAGGGTAGAGGAGAAGGTTGTGAGAGCCTTTGGCTATCTATGAGTAGTATTGTTTGATTGCAGAGAGAGTGGGATGGCTTGAGAGTTGCTTCTTTTTGTAACTTGAACAAGATTTGCACTTGTATGATAATATAGAGTTGGGGTTTTAGGATGAGGCTTTCCTCATGATATTTCTTCTATGTTATGTGTGATTGATTTCTCATTCTCAGTTATATGTGTTCTCTTGATCTTGCTCAATTTGATTAAGCTTCCGCAAAGTGTTGTAGAAGTAGATCTTGTATTGTGTTTTAGTTTATTACATAATCTGTTGATCAATAGTGGGCCACATGGTATCAGAGCAAAGGTGATCAAGGTGAAGAATAGTATACAAGAAGGAGAAGTTCAAAGTTTCGTTCCTGAACATAGAAATCGAGTTCTTATCACATCTCAATTTCACCTATGGCGTTCAGTGGTTTAAGACTTAAGTATGCCCTTGATGGCAGCTCGAATTATATCACCTGGAAGGATTGCATGGAGGCACTATTAGAGGATAACGGTCTAAAGGAATTCACTGATCAAGAAGTCCCCAAGTCAACTGATGCTACTCAATTGGCAGAATGGAAGAAATGTGTGGCTAGAGCAAGGAGAATCCTCCAAGAGGGAGTTCGAGACCACATTGTCTCAAGCCTCCATGGGAAGGATACACCATTTTCGATGTGGAAAACATTGAAATATTTATATCAAAACAACAGCGATCAGACGAAGCTGGCACTGAAAGAAAAGCTTTATAAGATCAAGTGTGAAAAGGCCAACATGATCTCTACATATCTGAACAAGCTCACCACTTGTAGGGATGAGCTTGTAAGTGTAGGGATCACGACCGCTGATGATGACATGGTGAGCCTTGCACTCTTTGGTCTTCCTAAGAGTTGGCATAGCTACCAAGACTCGGTTAATGGAAGAGAAAAATTGCCAGATTGGGAACAACGTTGGTCAGATCTAATGCAGGAGGAGATAAGAAGAAGCACCATAGGTGGATCTTCTTCATAGGTGGATCTTCTTCATCCAAGGAGGATGAAAAAAATTGTGCCTCAGTGAGTAAGGCAAAGAAAGGGAAGAAGAAGGATTCTCATTCCAATTTGAGTTCTTCCCATAGTGGTAAGAAGTTTGACAAATCGAAAGTGTGATGCTTTCGTTGTCATGAGGTGGGCCATTTTGCTACAAATTGTCCACTAAAGAATCCAAGAAGGGATCCTCGGAAGGATTAGAAAGCGAGGCACTTGCCTCACAGTTCGAGTTGGATTTCACACTTTTCGCATGAATGGTTTCATCCATGGTGGGAAGTGGTTGGTTTCATGACAGTGGAGCTTCTTTCCACATGACCAGCAACAAGAGTTTGCTCAGTACCTTGGAGGAGAAGGATCTCTAGATGCAGATCGCGATGGGTAATGATGAAAAGTATGGTGTCTCATGTGTAAGCACAATTATTTTTCAGAGGGAGCATGGAGCTCGCATTACCTTGACCGATGTCAAGTATGTACTAGGACTGAAGAAAAACTTGGTGTCGATCGCGATGCTAGAAGACAAAGGCTATGATGTAGTCTTCAATAAGGGAAAGGTCTTCCTTAGACACATCATCACTAGAAAGTTGAAGAATATCAGTTCATGAGTCAAGAACCTGTATGCTCTTGACGTTCAAGATGCATGCAAAGCCTTGAGAAGCAAGGCAACTGATGGAGACTTGGCGGTTGAGAGGAAGAGTACATTACCTCTCAACATGCAGCCACAGGAGAAGTATTAGACGATTGTGGAGGAGCCACGATTGGTGAAGCAGCTTTAGGAGGTTGTGGAGCAGTCACAACTGGAGAAGCCAAGAGGAGATAGAGTGGAGGCATCCACTCATGCAGAGACCTCCAGTAGGGGGAAATTTCGTGCCAGGTGGGCAAAGGGATCACATGCAGCCATACCTCTAGGTGGGAGGTGGGGCGACGTGGAGTGACAGTCCCAAGAAGGCTGGAATAGGGGCAGAATCCTTGAGGTACCCAACCTCTTCGATTCCACTTTGCTATGAGAGCCCCGATGAGGAGTAGTAGGACTGGTTGAGTGGGTAGAGACAGATGCAGATGGAGTGGTAGAGAGAGATACAATGTGCTAGGTGTGGAGCATGATTACTTAGAGGTCTTTGTTTCATTCGGATGTATACCCCAGGAAGATTGTACACCCCTCCACACGAGTGGGTGTGGGGGGGGCTAATTCCCCCCTAGCTGGGCGGTCCAGGGGCCAGCATTCCCACGACAGGGGTTTCGGGGGCAGTGCCCCCAAAGCTAAAAACATATTTAAAATTGCCTTGTAAAAGTATAGTAATTTCTAGTCAATCTGGGTCGTTCATTAGGCAGATGATCTGACGGTAGAATTTATGTTTAGTTTAGGGATTTTTTCCCTAGAAGGCAACCCCTGTCTTTGTATGAGGGTATTGTATTGAGGTTGTGTAATAGATGTGTACTCTCCGAGTGAGAAACAGAGAGGTGAGTCTATGAGAGAAAACATAGCAAATTACAGTGGATCTGCTATAGATTGTGTCTCTTCATTTTGCTGGATAATAGAAAGGAAGGATTGGTTGTTTGGGGTGGACGTAGCCCAAACTGGGTGAACCACGTATATCTATGTCTCTTTGGTTTTATGTGTTTGTGTTTTTCCACATATTATATGTCTTGAATTTCTCTGTCATATATAATATTTTTCTAACAACTGGTATCAGAGCCAAAGGTCTATTTGGCTGATAAACTCGCTAGAAAGAAGGGTTCCTCGTTCGAGTGGGAGAAATGGTGGAAGATGGTAAGTTCAGGGTAGAGAAATTTAACGGCCAAAACTTCCTGCTGTGGAAGATGCAAATGGAAGATTATCTATATTAGAAAGATCTATAATACCTACCATTAAGCAGAAAAGCAAAGAAGTTGATGGCTATGACAGATGAAAAATGGAACATTCTCGATAGAAAGGCATTTGAAATAGTACGGTTGTGCCTCGCAGCGTCGGTCGCCTTCAACATTTCAAAGGAAACAATGATAGAGGGTTTGATTCAGGCATTGGCAAAAATATATGAAAAATCATCGGCCTCAAACAAGGTATTTCTTATGAAACGATTATTTAACATGAAGATGTCGGAAGGTGGATCTGTTGTAGACCATTTAAATGATTTTAATACAGTTACAAGTCAGTTAAGTTCTATAGGGGTAAACTTTGATGATGAAGTTAGAGCTCTATTATTCTTGTGCCCATTACCAAAAAGATGGAATGGTTTAGTAATGGCCATTAGTAACTCTGTTTCTGGATCTAATACTTTAAAGTTTGATGATGTTGTTAGTGCTATCCTTAGTGAGGAAATGCGATGGAAAAGGTCCAGTGAGACATCGGGTAATGCTTTGAGTGCAAAGTCTAAGAGAAGAAAAATGGAAAGAGGAAAGAGCTCAGGGTATCGTAGTAAATCAAAGAAAGGCAGATCCAAGTCTAGATCGGGGATAGTGTGCTCGAAATGCGGAAAGAAAGGACACCTAAAGAAAGACTGTAGATCTCAGAAGGGAAAAGAAGGAGATGCACAACAAGGAAAAAGTCATGAAGCAAATGTGACAGGTGAGGTGTTACAAGATGCTTTGATTCTTTCTTTTGAAAATATTACTGATTCCTAGGTGGTAGATTCAGGTGCCTCATTTCATGCCACACCTGATAAGAAATATTTTCATGACTATGTTCAAGGAGATTTTGGATAAGTCCATTTGGGTGATGATAAAACCTGTAAAATTATTGGAATGGGTAAGGTTCTTGTAAAACAACAGAATGGAAACCAATGGCTACTAAAGGAGTTAAGCCATGTTCCAGATCTGAAGGAAAATCTGATTTCAATAGGGCAATTAGGCAATGAAGGTTGTGTGACAACTTTCACAAATAAAGCTTGGAAGGTCACCAAAGGAGCCCTGGTAATAGCAAAAGGCGAAAAGGTTGGTACATTTTATTTATGCAATGGTGATTCTAACTCTGTTAATGCTTTAACTTCCAAAGGAGTAGATGCAACATTATGGCATCCTAGGCTCAGACACATGAGTGAGAAGGGGATGAAGATTCTTCACTTAAGGAATTTTTTGCCAGGTTTGGAGAATTTTAATTTGGACTTCTGTGAGAATTGCGTTTATGGAAAACAGAAGACAGTCATATTTCTTAGAGTTGGGAAAGAAAAGAAGAGCGAAAAATTAGAGCTTGTGCATATAGATGTATGGGGAATTGCTCAGGTATCGTCTCTTGGTGGCTCTCCTTATTATGTTACTTTTATTGATGATGCAACTAGAAAAACTTGGATTTATTGTATTAAGAATAAATATGATGTATTTAATACTTTCAAGAAATGGAAAGCTTTGGTTGAGATTGAGATAGGAAAGAAATTGAAGTGTCTCAGAT
>APFE030702527.1:11440-97340 GCA_000404065.3 Pinus taeda | reverse complement strand
AAAAATTAATTAGTTGGTAAATGTTGATACACATCACAAGTATAAAAAAAAAAAACTTATATTATTATACATCTCAGGCTACTAAAATTAGAAAATAAAACCATAAAGACTAACTAATTGTAATTTTATTTTAAATTATATATATATGATTTCTAATAATTAATAATCATAATAATTTAACCATGGAACAACATTCTTAACCATAGAGATTTAATCCTATTTTACCATGGAGACTTTTAATATGTAAATAAGTTTTATTACAATATCATGGTTTATCACTTGCCTATAAAAATAAGTCACTTCATATGACACATGTTCATATGACATTTTTTAAATTAATCAATTTGATTAAAAGAGAAAAAAGAAGAAGACATCACTACTTTGGAGATAAATCTCAATCTTTGATTTGTGTATGCTACTATGAATATTTTAGAATATTCCCTCAAGATTAAATCTGCACTATCCACCTAATAAGTATTTATAATTAAATTAAAATTCTATAAGCCCTATTGCAAAATAAACACCCATATATGTAATTATGTTAATTAACAATTATTTTTTAAAAACATTTTCATAATTTTACCATGTATAACAAAACTCTAGCTTCAAATGGACATATACATAAAGATTTAAATGGTTGTATTAAAAAATCAATAATCATATATCTATAAGGTGTAGACCTATTGGTTTGTGTAGGGTTTAGTCTCAGCCAGGTCATGGGTTCAAACCCCATCGGGAGGGGCTGAGGAATGGAAGCCACTTTGAGGGAATTAAACTTCCCAAGGCGCATCCAGACTACCAAGCCTTGCACAATCCCGGTGATAAGCATCCCATTGTGGGTAGATCAGTCTTCTTCCAACCAATATGTAGGTTGGTCCCGGTGTGGGCTCCACCTAATTACAAACAAACAAACAAAAACCAACAATCATATAGAAGTCACAAGAATATATCTTTTATCAATTTCTTATAACATTCCCTTTCCCAATATATATATTTATATATATATATATAATATATATTATATATATATATACATATATAATATATATATATATTATATATATATATATAATATATATATATAATATTAATATCTATAAGTCCAATCGGTTTATGGGGGGTGGTTTGGCAAAATGGTTATTATCTCCCTTGTGAGGTTCAATTCTCTATGCTTGACATCTGATAAGAATATATATATATATATATATATATTAGTCAATAAAGGTTATCCCAGGTGGTTGGGCAAAATGGTTATTATCTCCCTTGTTGTGGTTCAATTCTCTATGATGACATGCTGATAAGAAATATTGTTGTAATGGTTACATGATCATTTGTATATAATCATAGGAAAACTAAGGTTTTTAAAGGCCAGAAGTACTATAAATGAGTCTCCCAAAATTAGGATTTGTGTAATACATTTCTTCAATGCTAGAATGAGGACCGATTTAAGAGCCAAAAGTTCACTGAATTTGTCTGTGGCCTGTTTGATTCCAAATTTGAATGAGATGGTGTGATTTTGGGATTCCCTAGCCCAATCTCTGGATGGCTTGCCTTGAGAGGATCCATGAAAGTAAGCCTAGGAAATTTATTCATTTATATGGCCTACTAAAGCATAATTATTAGGAGCAGAGGACGAGAATTAAGGATAAGAACTTAGAATATCAAGGCTTTACTTGGCACATTGATCTGATTTAAAATATTAGTTTGCAGTGCTAAGATCTTCCTCAGATTATAAACAAAATGCTTTCATTGTGCTTAAGGATTCATCAATTTTTGCAAGTGAAATGAAGAGTTTTCATGTTAATTTTATGAGCAATATAACATAAACGAGAAACTGAACAACATCATAAACATGTACAGAGCATCATCAAAATCACATTACAATAAGCACATGATAAAGGAGTTCACCCCTCCTGGGCTATGTCTCCTTGGTCCAGCTCCCAATGGCTTGGGCCTCTCTATTATGCTCAAAAGTGTAAAAAAATGTGTTTACAATGCTCAAATGCTTCTTAAACTTGCCCCAGCCAGTCCAGAATGTCCAAAAATGACTATCTAGCCTCTTTTTGCAACCAATTTGATGGAAAACTAAAGACGTTATGGCTTTCCCTTGTTTTCCCATTATTCCCTCCACAAATTGCTCCACATCTAAGAGGAACCCACAATTTCGCTCCAAAAATCCGCTAACCGAGCAAGAATTTTGCCGCGCAGCGGGCCATAATCCATCGTCACAGACTATCTATCACAAATCGCAATCAGCATAAAAACCCGACGGTGTTATTGTGAACACAGCAGGTGATGTGCGATTGCAATGTGGCGGACCCAACGAGAGTATTAACTGGAAAGTAAAGTCACATCGCATCCAGGATCTTTTCGCATTTCACATTCGGCGAATAACCTAATGCGGATCTTTGTAGCATGCTGCGATTTGCAATTGCAAGATTGCATAGCAACCCGATACCTGTCGGCGGCCGATTCTGTAGCGTCGACCCTTCGTCGATCTGCGATTGTGATCCATCGCATTGCGCCTCCGGCTGATTCTTGAAAGCCTTCCCGCCTGCCTTATCGCATCGCAGCCTTCCCTGCTCGGGGGCCGATTTTTAACGCTGACCTACCTGCGATTGTGATTTGCAAAATGTGGGGGCCAATGATGGCTTGCCACTTGGCGCCTCCTCATTCACTGAAGGACCTTGCCACATCATCCAATTCTACCATGTGTCCAAGTCAAACCTGAACTTTGACTTGCTCTAACTTCTGCGTATAAGCTCGTATTTGAGTGTCGTCTGCACTGTTGGAATCTGAATGAAGAGATCTTTGATCTAAAGCTAAGTTTATCAAGATTCTGACATTGATTTTTTAGCCTAAATTTGAGCCCCTGATCACTCCTCCCCACTAGAAGTCTTTTGGAACCCAAAATATCACTTTCAATTGACCAGCAGGTGAGGGTACAGTTCCCTCACCTTTCCAATCTCGATCCATTGATCACTGAATTGGAACTTGTGATCTCCACGATGCTTGTCATGCCTTTCTGTGTACTTACCTTAAACCTTTTCAAGTTGTTCTTGAACTGTTTGATGTACCATTTGGAGTTGTTCAATGAACTCTTTGGCCTTGTCCATGTTACTATCAATAGCAACATCCTTCTTACCAAAATGATACAATACATTATGATGCAAATGGTAAACAAATTCCTCCACTTTATTCCTTCCACTCAAGCTTGAATATACATTTTGAAAGTATGTATTTTTCTAAACGTAACTTTCATGTAAAACAAAATGATGCTTAAGGAAAACAGTTATACAAACTATAGGCCTAGAAGTAAATCAAAAAACTTGTCGCTTATACCTTTCTTATACCTTTTGACCGAGTGGAATAGTAGAAGAAAACTCATCCAATGGAAGTGCCTTTATCGCTGCAACTTAAACACTTTATCATTGACAATTTCTGAATGAAAATAAATGGGCTTACCACATTGCAAAAAGATTGTGCCTATGGCATAGTCACATACAGCAACCTGAAACTTAAATGATTGTCTCAAGTCTGGAAAAGAAAGTACTGGAGCTATACTAATCTTTTGTTTTAAAGCATCGAATGCCTCTCATTGTTTTCCTCCCCACTAGAAGACCTTTTGCACAACTTCCAACGAACGAAAACGAATGACAATAGAAGAAAAATTAACAAAATTTCTCCTCCAACATTGGCCTGATCCTAAAGAACCTCTTATCCAAATGACTATCTTAAGCTTGTTTGCGTAAATTGTGAGCATAGCAAAGGTGTCTGCGGTTTCACGGGGATGTATGATTCCTTGACCTGTGTCTATAGGAATGGAGTCAATACCACCATAGACTGTTACGACTTCAATCTTGGAGAGGTCTAGCTTCAGCTCACCTTCTCCACATCCCACGTAGACTGCCAAAAAGCCCTTGGGAACCTGAACACTCTTGGAAGAACCAATTTCACGGGTCAAGTACATCAAAGAAGTTTTATCCAACATATACTTTGACATATTCAGAGACAAATGTTCTTGACATACGACATCAAGTATTTTTTTCTCACATATGACATGTTCATAATGAAATTTTCTGAAAATGAAAATGTCATCCAAATAGACTATCTTGTCTAGAAATGGCTTCAACACATCTTTCTTCATATGCATAAAAGTAGTAGGAGCATGGAAAAGACTAGAAAGAATAACAAGCCATTTAAACAAACCTTGCCTGGTTTTGAATGTCGTCTTCCCTATATCTCCTTCAACAACTCTACTTTGATGAAAACCACTTCTTGAATCCCATTCAAGGAAATGCTTACCATTCTTCTTGGGCACCAAAACAAGAGGTGCACCACATGGTAAAGGAGTAGGACGAATGATCCTTTTATTCAACAATCCTTGGATTTGCGTCTTAATTTCTACGCTTTCCATCACTAACATCTTGTACATGCCAATGTTAGGAAGAAGACACTTTTTTATCAGGTGCTCAATATTTAGCTCAAAAATCAAAGTTCTCATAATGGCTCGAAACCTAAACTACTGCATCCATCTCGGAAAAATGATCCTAACGGAACTCGTTTCGTCAAAAACCGAGTTCGTATGACAAACTTATTATGTTCTAATTGCTTTGCGAAACAGGTGAAATTTGAAGAAAAAAAATCCCCAGTCACTGCATAGTCAGCAGTCTGTACTGCTGACGTGGTAGGTGACTAGGCATGGTAAACGGTGAATCGCAGGTGGACAAGTGGCATCATTTGATTGGGTTGTATAGCTGGTGTGTTGGCGCATTCTTATTGGTTTATTTTTTGACCAATGGAAGAATGCCACGTGGCACCTCCCAAAGGTCTTGACAATCTATACAGTGGAACAAAATATTATGGTGGAGGTTGGGGTCGAACCCGTGACCTCCAGCATACCTTCCGCATACCTTAACTGCCTCCGCTACCACTGTGGTTCTTACCATATCAGTTCTCCACATTAATTTAAAGTGTAATGGTTATGGGGTTGAAAACAGTTTATGTTAACCTAGAAGCTCCAACCCACCAACACTACAACAGTTAACATGTGAACGTGATTACCGCAACCCCTAACGGTCAGCACTTTCGACAGACATTTAACACAGTGATTAATGTGATGTTAACCATTGCATGTGAACAACCCATCAAAACCACCGGATGTTACGTTTCAGTTAATGCTAATTACGGGATTATGTTAATTAATCTAGGTTTAAAATTAATTAACTACAGTTTAAAATGGCGGTAAGTTTGGCGCTGCCCCCAAATTGAGGCCTGCCTCCACATTTAGTGGGGCTAACTAGAGTCATTCTAGAATTAGAGGAGAAAATGTAGGAAAAGACTGTTTGAGTCATAGAGGAGGCAATTTTTGACCAAATTGAGCTCAGGAATAGGTGTTCTTAGCTAATTTAGACATTTTGAACACATTGGTGTAGGTATCAGGAGCCATAGAGATTTATAAAATATCATTTTGCCACATTGAGCTAATACAGAGGCCTAAGCCATGGAAGTTGGACCAAGGAGATGTAGCCCAGGAGGGGGGAACTCCCTCATCAAAACACTGTGTTAAAGTGTCTCTTTGATGGTTTGTTGTACTTTGAATGTTTGTTGTTCATTATTTGTGTTTGAAGCTATTTTATTCATGAATGTCATTTTAAACTTAAGGAAATTTACATGATTGTATGCACAAACAACTAAGGAAAACTCTGTACAAGAAGAAATAAGCAAGCATATGTTTAGAAACCCGTAATTGTTATTAGCACAGCAAAACTAATAATACAAAAATAGATCAAGTTGGTATCAGAGCAAAGGTTGAATTGCTTGATTGCTTGAGTTTGTGCAATTAGGGTTTTAATGGTTGCAAAATTGTGATGCTTACAAGGTTAAAGTTGCAGAAAGGAGAAGGGAAGCTATTGGTTGCAACTCCTGAGGTAATGCCCAGAAGAAGGAGAGCCACAAGGCCACAATCTCCAACACCCAAAGTTCCAATTCCAGTTGCACTTGAAACTCCTCAAGTTTTGCCTTAACTGAGATTGAAGAGGTACAAGCAGTACCAATTTTTGAGCCTGAATCCACAACCATTATGTTTGGAGAAAGAGAACCTGAAGGTCCTTCTTCAGAAGAGGAATAATTCAAGAAAGATTTCTATACTTTGACTGAGATGGTTAAAATCCTCTATGAAGAGAGGAACACTAAAATGGTTGGAGAGAGTTCTAAACCTCCACATGGAGAAGGAAGCTTAGAGGATAAAAAATATGAGAAGAAGGATTCCAAAGGGAATGGTGGAAAGCCACCTCCATCTCCACCATCCTCATCATCTTCCTCGTCGCCTTCACCATATCACACAGCATCATATTCCACTACCACCACTGAAACTGCCCATACTCATTATAAAACCCAAAAGGAAGGACTCCCTTACTTAAATTGGACATAAAATTCGAACTTCCCATGTATAATGGAGAGGTGAATGCAAAAAAGTTGGACAATTGGATTCAAAAATTGGAGGTATACTACATAATTTAGAACCTTCAAGAAGACGACATAAAAATCCAGTTGTCTTCATTGAGGCTAGAAGGAGCTGCATTAGTTTGGTGGGAAGGAAAGACTCAAGAGGATATGTTAATCCATGGTAAGATATCCATTACTTGGGTTGAATTTGTTTATGCAATTAAAAGATAGTTTTATCCTTTAGCCTATGTGCAAAAAGCCATAATGAGTTGGCAGAATTTTAGGCAGCTTAAAGGCCAAACAGTCCAAGATTATACATAGGAGTTTAGGAAAAGGGCTTTATTGTTAGGAGTGAATTTGAATTCCCAAGATACACTTCTGAAATATATTGGGGATTTACATTTCTATTTGAAACATACTATTCTTATGTTCAATCCAAACAATTTAGATCAGGTATGTGTGCAAGCCACACACCTTGAATCTAGAGGAAAGAACATTCAGGAAGAGGGTAGTAAGAGGAAGACATTCAAGGGTAAGGAGAAAGAGAAGGGTGGAAAATGGAAGGGAAAGAAGAATGCAAGTGTGAAGAAAGAAGGGGGGGGAATCACATGCAAACATTGTTCCAAAGAGGGGCATGATGAAGCCCACTACTGGAAATTGCATCCCGAATTAAGGACTAAGAAACAAAACAATAAGGGAAAACAAAAGATGACCGCTACCACACAACATGACCTTGGTTCAGATTCTGGTGATGAGACCAAGATTTCAGCCATGGTTACAAAAGGAAAAGAAAATGTTGCAAACACTAGTTCATCACATAGTCAAAACAACACTCCAAATGAAAAATCAAGAACAGAGTTGTTTCATGTAATAGTGATTTCAAATCATACAAATTTTGATGCATTATTTGATAGCGGGTCACAATCAAACTTGATTTCATAAGACTTGGTTAAAAAACTAAACCTTGAAACTGTACCTCATAATAAGCCATATCCATTGGGTTGGCTAGTTAACAATGCAAACTTACAGGTTACAAGGAAGTGTTTATTCAAGTTCGCCATTACTGAAAAGTTCATTGATGAAGTTGAGTTAGATGTAGTTCCACTTGACATCTCAGGAATCATTTTGGGTATTCCTTATTTGTATGATAGAAAAGTAGTATTTTATCGCCATGACAATAAATACATATTGCTCAAGAATGGGGTGGAGTACATTGTGAGAGCCCATCACAACAAGCTAAACATTTCTTTGGTTAATGCAGGGCAAATGAAGAGACTAGTAAATGCAAGTAACAATTTTGTGCTTCTCATGATCAAGAAAAAGAATGATATTGATTATGAATCTTTTGAAGGTTGTGATGATAAATTGAAATCTGATTTGTTTGATGTGGTAAGCAAGCATGGCGATATGTTTCAGGAACCAAAGGGGTTACCAACCAAGAGGGGAATTTAGCATGAGATTTAGTTGCAATGGGACGTTCCACTTCCGAACATTGGCATGTATCGCATGTCTATTATGGAGATCATGGAAATCAAAAAGAAAATTCAATAATTTTTGAACAAATGTATCATATGCCCATTTACTTCGCCATGCGGTTCGCCCATTGTCTTGGTGCCAAAGAATGATGGAACTTGGCGCATCTGTGTGGATTTCCGTGCACTGAATAAATCACGGTAAAGAATCGTTATCCACTCCCAAGAATTGATGATTTTCTTGATCAGTTGAGGTACGCAAAGTATTTCACTAAGTTAGACTTATGAAGTGGTTATCATCAAGTTAGGATAGCTGAAGAAGACATTTGCAAAACAACATTTAAAACTAAACAAGGATTGTTTGAGTGGCTTATTATGCCTTTCGGTCTTACAAATGCTCCAACTACTTTCATGAGGGTAATGAATGATGTATTGAGACCATTTCTAGATGATTTTGTCATTGTCTACTTAGATGATATTCTCATATTCAGCAAATCCAGAGATGAACATGGCATGCATGTAAACAAGGTACTTGATGTCTTGAGAAAAGAACAGTTGTTTTTAAAGATGTCGAAGTGTGAATTTGGCAAGACTTCTTTAGTGTATTTGGGACACATTGTTGGAGGATGTGAGCTAAAGATTGACCCCTCTAAGGTTGAGGTCATTCTAAATTGGCCCAAGCTGAATATAGTTACAGATGTAAGAAGCTTTTTAGGGGCAACACAATGTTGGAGAAATTTTATTGCTAATTTTTCTTCAATTGCAGCTCCATTGCATGCATTGACGAGTGTCAAGAAAGTCTTCCATTGGGGAGATGTACAACAGAAAGAATTTGATGCTTTGAAAAAAAATATAAGTTCAACACCGGTATTGGCACTTCTGAATCTTAGACAGCCATTCGAGAGTCAAACAGATGCAAGTGATTATGCCATGGGAGCAGTTCTATTGCAGCATGGTAAGCCCATTTCATTTCATTCTGAAATGTTTAATGGTGCTGCAACTAATTATCCCACCTATGACAAAGAACTTTATGCATTGGTACAAAGTGTTAAGAAATGGAAGCACTATTTGATGGGGAAGGAGACCATCAATCATTGCAGTATTTACAGTCACAGTCAAAGTTGCAGCAGTCACGACATTTCAGATGGATGGGTTTTCTACAACAATTTCATTTGGTTATCAGGTATAAAAAGGGAATCTACAATAAGGTAGCATATATTCTTTCAAGGCCTATTGTAAATTCATCTGTTATACTCAAGCATAATTCTGTTTTGCATGAAAGTTACATAGAAAAAAATGCAAATGATAGTGAATTTCAAGAAATATATGCAAGCTCGAGTCAAGGAAATCAAATTGAAGAGTTGGATTATCATGTACATAACAGTTTGTTGTATCACTTGGGAAAGTTGTGTATTCCACGGGGAGAAAGAAACAATATCATCAGGGAGGTCTCACTTCATTGATTGTTGAACACTTTGGTGTAGGCAAGACAGTAGCGAATCTTCAAAGGTATTGTTATTGGCCACGCATGTTGGATAATGTTACTCATTTAATAAGAGGATGTTCTTTATGTGCTACAAGCAAGCCTAGCAATAATAACTTTATACACTCCACTTTCGGTACCTTCACGTCCATGGGAGAGTATCTCAATGGATTTTGTAGGAGATCTTCCATTGTCAAGGAAAGGTCATGATTACTTGTATGTAGTTGTAGATAGGTTCAACAAGATGTGCATATTAATACCATGTAAAAAGCAAATTATACCTGAACAAACAACTCATCTTTTCTTCCAAAACATTTGGGTTCATTTTGGTCTTCCTACTTCAATATTGTAAATGATCGAGATTCTCAATTTGTTGGGAATTTTTGGTCGAATTTGTGGGACATGATGGACACAAACTTGAAGAAGAGTACATTCTTTCATCCACAAATAGATGGACAAACCGAGGTGGTCAATCGAATAGTCATATATCTTCTTAGAGGATATTGCAACAAACATCCCAAGTTATAGAATGAACAATTGCATTACATACAACATGCATACAACAGAGCAAATCATTCTTCCACAAACACATTGCCATTTGAGGCATGTTATGGGCACTTGCCAAGATCGCCATTGGACTTCATCTTTGAGAAATATGTTGCCATCGATGGTCAGAGTGACATCGATAAGACAAGGAAGTTCATAGAGAAAATTCAGTTGATACATCATATAGTGCAGGAACAACTTGAGAAAATTCAAAGAAGCTATAAGGCAAGGCATGAAAAACACCGGGTTGATCACAATTTTCAAGTTTGCGACGAAGTTTGGTTATATATTAGCAAAGAGAGACTTCAATGGGAAGGTAAAAAGCTTAAACCAATCCATTATGGTCCTTTTAAAATTCTAGAAAAAATTGGTAACAATGCATTTAAGCTTGATTTGCCTCCTTATATGCAAATATACTCTGTTGTTAATGTTGAGAATTTGAGATTGTTTGAGCCTCCTTTGATTGATGATCAAGGATAGCATGTTCACCTGCCATCAATAGATGATTTCTTGCCAAAATATCTAGATGAGCTTCAACAAGATCTCATACATGACAGAAGAATCAGGACTTCGAAGAGAGGGGATGTTGAATACATTAGAGTGGGGCTCAAGGGACAAAAGCCTTCTTAAGCCAAATGGTTACAGATCGAGAAGGTGAGGGAGTTGTACCCTCACTTGCTAAAAATTGATAGTATCTTTTGGGGTTCAAAAGGCTTCTAGTGGGGAGGAATGATCAGGTGCTTAGTATTTAGCAATCAAAGTTCTCAGAATGGCTCGAAACTTAAACGACCGCATCCGTCTTAGAAAAATGATCCTAACACAACTCATTTCATCGAAAACCGAGTTCGTATGAGAAATTTATTGTGTTTTGATCGCTTTGCTAAACAGGCGAAATTTGTAAAAAAACAAAGTCACTGCACAGTCAGTAGTCTGTACTGCTAACGTGGCAGGTGACTTGGCATGGTCAACAGTGATCAACGAAAAATCACTGGACAAGTGGCATTGTTTGATTGGGTTGTACAGGTGGTGTGTTGACGCATTCTTATTGGTTTATTTTTGGACCAATGGAAGAATGCCATGTGGCAAGTCCGTGGGTCGCCATGTGGCACCTCCCAAAGGTCTTGACAGTCTATATAGTGGAACAAAATATTATGGTGGAGGTCAGGGTCGAACTTGCGACCTCTGGCATACCATCCACATATCTTAACTGCCTCTGCTACCACCGTGATTCTTAGCATATTTAAAGTGTAAAAGTTATGGGGTTGGTGGTTAGGGGAGGACTAGCCCGCAGGCCAACCCTCCCCCGTGTGAACGCATTGTTACAAACCACAAACAATTTATGTTAATCTGGCAGCTCCAACCCACCAATACCATGACAGTTAACATGTGAACGCGATTACCGCAACCCCTAACAGTCAGCACTTCCAATGGACATTTAACGCAGCGGTTAATGTGATGTTAACCATCGCATGTGAACAACCCATCAAAACTGTCGGATGTTATGGTTTCAGTTAATGCTAATTGCGGGATTATGTTAATTAATCTAGGTTTAAAATTAATTAACTGCAGTTCAAAATGGCTGGAAGTTTGGCAGTGCACCCAAATTCGGGCCTGCCTCCACATTTAGCAGGGCTAAATGGAGTCATTCCAGAATTAGAGGAGAAATTGTAGGAAAAGATAGTCTGAGTCATAGAGAAGGTAATTTTCGACCAAATTGAGCTCAGGAAGAGGTGTTGTTAGTTAATTTGGACATTTTGAACACATTGGTTCACGTATGATGAGCCATAGAGCTTTGTAAAACAACATTTTCCCACATTGAGCTAATAAAGAGGCCCAAGCCATGGAAGCTGGACCAAGGAGATGTAGCCTAGAAGGGGTGAACTCCTTCATCAAAACACTATGTTAAAGTGTCCCTTTGTTGGTTTGTTGTACTTTGAATGTCTGTTGTTCAGTATTTGTGTTTGAAGTTATTTTTCTCATGAATGTCATTTTAAACTTAAGGAAATTTACCTGATTGTATGCACAAACAACTAAGGAAACCTCTGTACAAGAAGCAATAAGCAGGCATATGTTTAGAAATCTGTAATTGTTATTAGCACAACAAAACTAATCATACAAAAATAAATCACTTTTGCTGCAATTGTAACTCAGGTTGGATTCCCCTCTTGGGAAGTAATCCCTTTGATTCCTGAAACATTTCATCAGATTGGTTTAAAATGTCAGCCAAATCAAATTTCAAATTTGAAGTACAACCATTAAACGCTTCATAATCAATATCATTCTTAGGTTTGATCATGAGAAGCATAAAATTCTTGCTCGAAATCATCAGTTTTTTCATCTGCCCTGCATTAACAAGCAAAATATTTGTTTTCTTGCTGTGAGCTCTCACAATATATTCTACTCCATTTTTTAATAAATTATATTTATTTTCATGTTAATGGAAGATAGATTTTTTATCATAAAGGTATAGGTTGCCCAAAACGATGCCACAAATATCTAATGGCACAATGTCAAGCTCCAGTTCATCTATGAATTTTGCAGTGATAGCGAATTTCAGTTTGCACTTTCTCGTGACCTGTAATTATGCATTGTCACATACCCATCCAAGTGGATACGATTTATGATGTGGAATAGTTTCCAGATTTAAACTCTTGATAATGTTTTCTGAGATAAGATTGGCTTGAGAGCTGCTATCAAACAATGTATCAATCTTGTTATGTTTTGGGATCACCCTTATGTGGAACAGTTCTATTCTCCTCTTTTCATTTGGAGTTTCATTTTGTGAGTCTTACGAACTAGTTCTAGCAATGAATTCCTTTTCTTTTAAACCCATGGCTGTGATTTTAGTTTCATCGCCCAAATCGGATCCCAAATCCTCTTCTTGAGTGATTGCAGTTGTCTTTTCTTTTCCTTTGTTGTTGAATTTATTTGATTTCATTTCGAGATGAAGCTTCCAACAATAAGCTTCTTTGTGACCCTCTCTGGAATAATCTTTACAAATTGTTTTCTCTCCTTCCTTTTTAATGAATGCATTTTTATTTCCCTTGAAACCCTTTTCTTTCTCTTTACCCTTAAACAACTTTTTACTACCTTCTTCTGAGATGTTTTTCCCTCTTGCCTCAAGTTGAGTGGCTTGCACACACACATCATCTAGACTATTGGGATTAAACTTTAATATAATATGCCTAAGGTAATTGTGTAAACCTCCATGTACTTCAGCAATGTGTCCTATGATTGCAAATATACACCTAACATCAAAGACCCTTTTCTGAATTCTTGGGTGTAATCTTGCACATTTTAACCTTTTAGCTATCTAAAGTTCTGCCAATTCATGATGGCTTTCTATATATAAGCTAGAGGGTATAATTGTCTTTTGATTGCAGCAATGAAATCATTCCAAGAAATAGAGATCTGACCATGTTTTTTAATCTCCTCTTAGGTCTTTGATTCCCACCACACAAGTGTTGCACCCTCCATTCTCAAGGAAGCTAACTGAATCATTATGTCATCCTCTTGAATGTTTTGAATCCTGGAATAGACCTCCAACTAACGAATCCAATTATCAAGCTTCTTTGCATTCACTTCACCCTTATACATGGGCAACTCGAATTTAACATCATGGTTTAAAAATTTGATTTACCAGTTCCTTTTGAAGAATGATGATGAGTATGAGTAAGGGTTGTGTTAGTGGAAGAGAGTGAAGATGCTTGTGAAGAAGAAGATGAAGAAGATGGTGGAGAGGGTGAAGGTTTGTCTCCATTCCCATTACCTCCTTTTCCATTACCTCCTCCTCAAGAGCCTTCTCCTTTGGCAGGTTTGGAACTTCCCGTTGCAACCTGGTAATCCTCTCTTCATAGAGGACCTTCACCATCTCTGTCATATCAAAGAAAGCCTTTCTGAAGGTCTTCTCATCTTCTGTTATGTTTGTAGGTTCTCCTTCATGAGACATGATCTCTGGAATCTCAACTACAACTTGTGGCTGAACTGGTGTTGGAGATTGTGGCAACCTTGCTCTTCTTCCCCTTGACCCAAATTCAGGGCTTCCAACAAGCTTTCCTTCACCACTTTTGAGTTTTAACCTTGTAATCATGATATAAACTTGCAAACAATTAAATCCTTCTTTCACAAAACAAAACCTAGTGCTCTGATACCAAATTTGATCTGATTTAGAATATTAGTTTGCAGTGCTAAGATATTCCCCAAATTATAAACAAAATGCTTTCACTATGCTTAAGGATTCATCAATTTTTGCAAGTGAAATGAATAGTTTTATGTTAATTTTATGAGCAATTTAACATAAACCAGAAACTGAACAACAACATAAACATGTAAAGAACATCATCAAAAACACATTACAACAAGAACATGATAAAGGAGTTCACCCCTCCTGGGCTACGTCTCTTTGGTCTAGCTTCCAATGGCATGAGCCTCTCTATTATGCTCAAAAGTGTAAAAATATGTGTTTACGGTGCTCAAATGCTTATGAAACCTACTCCAATCAGTCCAAAATGTCCAAAAATGGCTATCTAGCCTCTTTTTGCAACCAATTTGGTGGAAAAATGAAGAAGTTATGACTTCTCATTGTTTTCCCATTATTCGCTCCACAAATTGCTCCACATCCAAGAGGAACCCACAATTTCGCTCCAAAAATCCGCTAATTGAGTGAGAATTTTGCCGTGCGGCGAGCCATAATTTGTCAGCACCAACTTTCCATCACAAATCACAATCGGCGTAAAAATCTGGCAATCTTATGGTCTTGTGAACATGGAAGGCGATGTGTGATTGCGATGTGGTGGACTCGACAGGAGTATTAACCAAAACCTAAAGTCACATCGCATCTGGGATCCTTTCGCATTTCGCAATCGGTGGATAACTTATTGCAGGTCATTGTAACATGATGTGATTCATGATTGCGAGATTGTATCACAACCCGGTACCTGTCGGGGGCCAATTCTGTAATGCCGACCCTTCACCAATTTGCAATTGCAATCCATCGCATCGCGCCTCTGGCCGATTCTTGAAAGCCTTCCCGCCTGCCTTATCGCATCGTACCCTTCCTTATTCGGGGGCTATTTTTTAACACCGACCTGCCTACGATTAAGATTTGCGACATGCAGGGGCAAATGGAGGCTTGCCACTTGGTGCCTCCTCATTCGCTGAAGGACCTTGCCACATCATCCAATCCTGCGATGTGTCCAAGTCAAATATGAACTTTGACTTGCTCTAATTTCTGCATATGAGCTCGGATTTGAGTGTCGTTCACACTGTTGGAATCAAAATGATGAGCTCTTTGATCTGAAGCTAAGTTTATCAAGATTCTGACACTTTGATTTTTGAGCCTAATTCTGAGCACCTGATCACACATTTAGTAGCCAAAGTGTCCATACCCTCAAATATTTTGGCATTCCTACCCAATTATATTCCACAAAAATAAGAGAGGGGGAGAGATTTCTACCTCTTTGTATTCTTATTTTGGCACCATTTCCTAAGTGCTTCTTTAATAGTAATCCTTCTCACGTGTTGTGAAGCCCTATTAAGCCTTTGACAGTTGTTTCAAGTAGGGGAAGGAGATGATGAGGTGGCTATTAATGTCAATTTTTTCTTCATATATATGGCGTCAACCTAAACCTTCAAAACTAGTTTTTTGCATAATATCTTAGGTGAAAGCTCTATTATTGAGGATAAGCCATGTAAAGGTTTTTTAATTGGCAAGCATTTAAACTTCCAGATGGATTTCCACCACCAAATTTGTGGGTTCTCTATTCCTTCTAATGCCAAGGCCTTGTATCTAAATTTTAGTTAATAAATCATAAGGAGTTCAAATAATCAATAAATTAGTCCTCCTAATTGTTCAAACTGATACAATATTTCTTAAGACTATCACTCGTTATTCAAATTGATACAAAATTTCTTAATTCTATCAGTGTAGGCCTTCAAAACATCAACAAATTCCTTCCTAAGGTCCAATTCCCTCCATGAGAGCCATTGTTGCTAATGATTATTTACCAAATTATGGTTCAATTTCTATATATTGTAGAGTGTATAATCCTTTGAGCCTGAGATCCTAGATGAGTGAGATTAGCAATTTGTAAGAGCTCTTGCTCCCATTTCAAGAATCAAGTCCTACCTAGATCTTGTCCCACTTTCCTTCTGACAAAATCAACCATTTCTTGATGAGGGAGAAGGTTGAAGTACTTGCTTTCCATATGATCGATGCATTCCATGCTTTTTTTATAAGGGTCCTGACCTAATCCTTAAAGGCATTGGGTGTTAGTATTTGTCCTTTATGATTTGCACCCATAGACCCTATTACCCACCATCAACTAGCTCATTGTGTCATTTCTCTGCCACCTAATCGAACCATGTGGTCCCTCACCCACCCATCCTTGGTTTCGTAGAGATGTCGATGGCCATGGTTGCCGAGATGTTTCCCAATTTTCCTTTAGACAACAACTCATGAACTAAGATAGGAGTCTGAAAAGGAGCAATTGTTGCATGGGAAACTAAAGTCTGTAGACAGGTAGGAATCGCACTAAGTTCAGGAAGAAAAGAGGAACAATGATGAATATCATTCCAAGGGGTTTCTTCAGGAGACATGACTTTAGCAATGCTTTCATTAGTGGGGAAAGTCTCATTCAAAGGTTATTCAGAATCCAAAGAACCATGCTAAGAAGTTTACGAATATGAGTCTAGGAACATATTCAATTGATCATTGGTTTCAGATGCAGTCGCGAAAGCCATAAGGACAACTTGGTAAGATTGTTTGATGGGGCTAAGCGGCATAGTGTCACCAAAATTATCAATATGATCAGGGCTAGGGATGATCCAAGGGTCATTACTAGATGAGATCATGTTAATTGAGGCAACATTGATAGGAGGAGGAAGGGAAAAAGTTCCCATTAAGGAAAAGTATTTGAAAAGAGCCATTCTGACACTTTCATAAGGAATACTTTTTTCCTAACATAAGGTACATTACTAGTTGAAGAGTTAGAGGAAAAGAAGGCCAATTGGTCTATTGTGACAATTTTCCCTTGGTGGGGAAAACGAAGCACACAGAAAAGAGGAGATACCACGCAAAGAATTGCATGAGTCCACCTTCGGCCAAGTAGAAGGTTATAATTGATATTCGTGTCAACAACCTATACTTCTAGATTAATAGTTTTTTCCTCCAATTAAATGGGTAAGGAGTTGAGAATACCATATGGTTGGAAACCTCTACCATCAAAAGCTTCCAAAGTATTCGAGGATTGGTTGAGAGGAGGGGAACCAATAGTTTTCCAACATGATAAGGAGATAATGCATGTCGAGGCCTCTTCATCAACAACAGTTCGGTGAATGGCTTTTCCCATGACAATAAATTGTATGAGAAAAGCAAGTTGAGGTGGTAAGCGAGGGGCATGGCTTCCAAGATCAAAAGTGATGAAACTAGAACCCGTGAGATCAATTCCTCCAATGGTTGATAACAAATACTTCCACTGTAGACTGGAAAACATTTACCTCTAAGGTTTTACCTGGATTCTTTGGGTTGTCTCCATTATTGGAGTTAGCAGCAGCCTCACTAGACTCAGGTTTCATAGAAGCAGTCGGGGTACTACTAGACTGCTGCGCCACAAATCCAATGATACCATCAATGGGTGGTGTATTTATGGGTGTGGAAGATGCAGGACCAGTCGAAGGTCCTTGGGAACTAGGTAAGAGTTCATACAACATGCCAGATTGTGAATAGACAAGATCCAAATATTGGGCACGGGCGATGGCTTGTTCCTTTGTTACATAGCCACCCATGGCTATGTCTTTAGAAATAGGAGTGATGAATGATTTGGTAAACCATTCAGTCAAAATATAATCTGGGATTTCAAATTTGATGAGATGATGTCTACGTCTCCATTCATGGATATGATCAGATATATGAGTGGAAGTCGTTTTTTGCAAATATGTTAAGAGATGGGTTCTAGTCTCATACCAGACATGCAATTGGAAATGGGTGAGGAAATCCATGTCCAAAGTGTTGAAATCGTGGAAGGAAACTTGAGGGAGCTCGATGTACCATTTAGTGGCATCACTCATTAAAGTGTGCAGGAAAAGACGCAACCGGATTGAATCATCAACCCAAGAGTTTGAGGAACACCAAAGGTGGTAATTCATAATGTGTGCTTGAGGTCCTTCTCTAGATTTACCTTCGAACTTACGAAAATCACTAGCTATTTTAGTTGGAACAGGAGGCCAATATGATGAGTGTATTATTGGGTCATTTGTGAGCTGTGACACCTCCAACAATTCCAATGTTGCCAAGAATGGAAGTTGTGGGTTATATGGGGTGTAAGGTCTCTGGTATGTACCAAAATGAGTATTCCAACCTTGATGAGTTTGGGCCTGTCCCCACTATCGTGGGATTTGTCCATAAGGCAGTTGACCATAAGGAGGTTGACCATATGGTCGTTGACCATAGGGTGGTTGACCATATGGAGGTTGACCATAATAAGGTTGACCATACAGAGTTTGACCATAAGGAGGTTGACTATATTGAGTCTGGTGACCATATTGGACGTATCATGAGTCTGTGAAGCAAACTGACCATATTGTTGTTGGTAAGGTCCCTGTTGCATTTGTTGTGAATGTGATGGCGGTTGTTGGTAAGGTCCCTACTGCATTTGTTGTGACTGTGGTGGCAGTTGTTGGTAAGGTCCCTGTTGTGATTACAAGGGAACCTGCAACTATGGTTGCTGATAAGGTCCCTGTTGGGATTAGTAGGAAACCTGCAGCTGCAGCTACGAGTAAGGTCCCTTATGGGGTTGGATAGGAACTTGTGGTCATGGTTGCGAGTAATGTCCTTGTTGGGATTGGTAGGAAACCTGCGATTGCGGATGCGGGTAAGAAACCTACACCTGTGGCTGCGGGTAGGGTACCTACTACGGTTGGATAGGAATCTTTGGCCATAGAGGAGTATTACCAGCCCCATAAGCATACTGCATTTGAGGACCTACCTGCTGATAAGGAGTTTGGAGATGTTGAGAGCCAGTAGGAATATAAGACTGTTAGTATGAAGGTTGAGTTAAAGGGACTTGGTGACCTTGTAAAGGGGTCCTTGTGACGTTACCTGATACAGGTGGAATTGGTGTTCCACCTGGGTCAGAAACAACACCAATGGGTTGAATTGCTCCTGATATGGGAGGAGGGGGTGCATAGTTTCCAGTAGAAGCAGGAGGTACGTAGGGCAGAGGTATTCCCCCCCCCAAGACATTGGAACAGATGAATTTGTAGGCCACTCACATTGGGGACCATAGTTACCGTGGCTATAATAGGAGGAGAAAAAATATTAAGAGGAACATGTGTTCCACCTACTGACACGGTAGGTTGGGTAGGGGTGTGTGCAATTACCGACATGTTTGAAACAAACGAGCTGGTAGTAGGAGTGACACCAGATGACCAATTAGGATTATGAAATAATGAATTTGTACCAGAATTGTCGAAAAAAGCATCATCGAGAGAGTTATAACTCGGTGGGACCAAGGGTGCACTATAAGGAGGAGGTGTACTTGGCCCACTCATCATGTAGGGACAAGAAACATAAGGGAAGCCTTCTGGAGGAAGAAGTAATAAAGGATCAATCTCAATAATTGGAATATGAGTTCTAGAAGTTTCCACTTAAACATGCTGCGGTGCTGACCCTACAGGTGGGTTATCACCTTCTGTTGCCATCGCTGAGAACAATTCTCGGTTGGGAACCCAAGTCACTATGGGAGAAGGAATCAAAGGTACGTTGGGAATATGAAAAGGATTATACATATGTGGAGGTGACAAATACACAGGATCTCTAGGATCTGATTCAAAGAGTGGATTGGGAGGAAAAAGCAAGAACTCCAAAGTAGGTTGAGGATAAGCCAGAAGAGAGTCCTGAGATGAGCTACCAACTTTGGCAGTGGTTGGGAGGCAAGGGATTGGATGCTTATAACAAGACCAAGTTCAACACCTTAGTTTTTAAGGGATTCAGGCTCAAAAATATTAGAACCTACAACTCTATGTGAATCAGGTGCATTAACATAGCCATTGATATCCAGGGCTCATTTTGGACTCCTTGTGGTTATTCCATGATGTATTTTCACCAAATAAATCACTAATGTGTTTTGGTGAGTGCTTTGGGCTTAAAATACAATTTTACAATTAACCATTAATGTTTCGGACAAAAGGAGTTTTCATTTCACGGGTAATATGTGATTCCGTGGTTGATTGATTTTAGAAATTAACAAAAAGAAATAAATCAAAAAGGGATAAACTAGGCATGAGGGTTTACCAAACAACCATGAACTGCTATGTACACCTTGGCAAACCAAGGACTTAACGTATGACATCCAGTATCCCCAAATATTGTGTTTGATGTATCATTGTATACAAGGCAGAAAACTCAATTACCTATGGATGGATAGCAACCTATTGGGGACTCCCAAAATACACGTGACGGTACGTGGGAGTGAAGTTTGTAGTAGCGTTGTCTAATGCGTAACCGATCGATGAGAGTGTTCCTATATACTTACCATGCGTGGAGAGCCTTCGATATACCCAAAAGTATTCGAGAACAATCCTATACAATTCCAAACGTGGAATGAGATTTCACCCTCGGGATACAACGCTGGAAAACAATGACAACTGCTACGTTTAACAACGCTGGAACACGTCTCTAGCCTAGACCTCTAAATGTTTTTCGTTAATGACAAATTCTCATTAGGTTAATTGAGCTAAATTTTAAGTTGATCTTCAATTAAGTTTTGGTTTTAAGGCTCAAATATCGATGTCACTTGAACACCTATGATGCAACTAGTATGAAAAAAATGATTCTTTTCAATTCGATGAAAGATATCTAGCATAGGGAAGAGGTTCAAACATTGATACAATAATCATGTATGCAGCAAACAAATCTTCCTAATCAAATCTTTCACTTTCACTATTCCAATGCACCCAACAAAAGTAAAACAAACTTCAATTCACTAACATGCAGCGACATGAATCGTTGACTTTCCTTTTCAATGGACTCACCAAAAGTAAAACGAAATTCAATTCAAATGCACCTACTTGTTTTTTTTCCCTTTTTATTTTCAATGAATGAGAATGCACTACTCTTCATCTTTCAGAACTAAGCAATGTAATCTATGCTCAATTATGATCCCAAAAATGACTTTTCAATGCAATTTAACCTGTTGTAATTCTAAAAGTAAACTTTGAGATGAAAGCGAAGAAAATGCAAAAGTGATTTCTTTTATGATTTCAAAAGAACTATTTAATGCTTTAATCAACCAAAAATCAATATTCCTTCCACACACAAATGAAGAAAATAGTAAATCCAATTGCCCTAAAGACCTAAAGATCTAAACACTCAATCATAATTCACTTCCACTACTTCAAGCAGTGGGATGGAATTTTGCAAACCAACAAGAAATCAAGCAAAATACTGACAAATCCAAAGCACATAGAACATGAGGATACTTCAGAGATCAAGACACACTAGAACTTTCTAGGAGAAATCCTAAAAATTCTCAAGTTTTAAGGATCAGTGTGACTGTAACAGTGAGAACTCGTGTTGACAAGGCTTTTAACGCTACTATTAGTGAAAAAATCGCGCTGGCAACGTGACTATTCCTGGATAAAACATGTTGGACAAGAAATACTTGGAAAAATAAAACTAATTTCAAAGATAGATCCAAACTTGACACTCTAAAGGACAAACTACTCATAATGCAAACCCATGATGAACCCAAATTACTTATTACTTGGAGATCGGCGAAACTGATCACAAAGACCAAACATAAAAAGGAGTTTTGAAGGGCTATAAGCTCCCCAACGGAGTCACCATTGTGTTGTACATGAAATCCTTTATACAGACATAAATGATCCATCTAGTCCTATGGGAGGATCTAGCAACAAACTAGACAAATATGTGAAAACTTTCCGAGATTATATCAAAAAATACAAAGTAAGATAGATGACCTACCTCACTCTGATGCTAACACCCATTGATATCGTTCCTGATCTTCTCACTTCCAAGTTCAATCTCTCTACACCGTTACGGATGAATACCTGCAAGGAAGATCAAACAAAGATAACAAAATCATACACAGCCTAATTCATTCTAACATAAACTATGTGACAGATCAAGGAGTATCACACTAAATGAGAAATGACAAACACATTTATGGAAAATAAACACATAATGTATTATTAATAAAATGTAAGGGAAGCATACAACCACTTAAGATTTGATGTTGGAAGCCTCCTTTGGATGAGTTTCCAAGTCCTAGCCAAGACCTTCAAGCACTCCTTTCTCCTTAGAAAAATGGGAAGCATTTAGGCATAGTTTCAACATAGGAAAGAAACCAAGCAATAGCCAACCAGTTGTGGATAGTAGGGATCTCATTTATAGGGAAGGAGAGGGAGTTAAGGATCCATAAAATGAGGGAGAGGTTCCATAACCCAAGGGAAAGACCCATGAAAGTAGGATCAATGACCAATAATGGGAGATCTCGCTCAATCATTATTCACCTGTAACTAGCTCGTCATTCTCAAGACTTCTAGTAGGAGAAGCTTCTCCATCATTTTAGGGAAAACTGACTGAAGAGTTTCAACGTGGATTTTCATTATAAAAGCCACACTGGAAGCACTAGGTTATAATAGTGCAACAAGTTACCAGCACAGGTCTTCAGTATTGTAAAACACGTTGATCCTAAAAACTAGGTTTTTGACAAGCTCTTTTAGAAACTCTTTCAGGGAAACTTTTCTTCTTTTCTTTAGGGATGCTTCTGTATACGTTTCATGGTGAATACACTAACAAATTTTGTCATTTTGACACTTCAGGATACGAGACGAGAAGTGGGAAAAAATATTATGTAACAGGAATCGTGACAAAGTATGGTAATGTTGGATTAAGAGGTAATTAACCTGTGAGTTACTATGGGATGGGGATGAATAGAAACAACATTCTTAGATGGGAACATTCCCAATTTTCAACAACTTTGTGCAAATAAGAGAGAAGAGAAAGAAACCATGTTCACCAAGGGTAAGAATCAAAGATAATATGATAATAAGTATACTAAAATAAAAGGGAGACAAACTATGAATTTATTAGATATGTAATTTTAAGAAGTTGAAACTACTATAGAAAGATTTTTTTTTTTGTATGAGGAAGTGAAGGGAAGACAAGATTCTTTAATGATGTTGATGAATGGATTAGATAGCATGAATGATAACTAAGAAGGTAATATGAATGTTCCCTTTAATTTTAAGGTTTAAGATAAGGAATGGTGAATTAAAAACACTCACAACTAGCTAAGGAAAGACAAGGAAAATTGTTTACGGGTTATGTTATCAAGCTAAAAATGAGGAAATAGACCATGTGAAGTAATGAGATTAAGTGGTATTGAGATGGGATATGGATGAGACAAGGAAATATTTTGAGGATAAAAAAGGATAGTTACTCAACGATGGATAAATCACCGAGGAATGATTGACCATTTATGCGAGAATTAAGCATGATAGAAAATTAAACCACGATGACATAATGTTTATATAAGATTGCATACAAAATACCTGCAATGAGTAATCCAAGGGTGTAAATTAATGTTAAACCCAAGGATATTAAATTCGATATTAACAATTTAAGGAATGATTGTACGACCAATAATACCTTAATGGTGAATTTCATTAAATTTCCTTGGGGAAGGAAGAATACATGACTAGATATTAAGACTCAAGATGATGAGGACCATTTGAATTTTAATGATGTGATTAAATGAGTATATCTATGGTGTAAACAATTAGCTTCGTATTTGAAGGACTATGGGATGATTATTGAAAAATAATTGGTATCTTGATGAAAACATGACATAATGGTAAATATGAAGATTAATATCTTCTAAGACTCAAATCAAGCTCAAAACCTTAGACCTAACAACTATCCATTTTGCAAGAGATATGGTATAACAATGAATGATTATATACCCAACTAATGACTACTAATAGTATTCATGAGATAACAGAGATCCTAGATGGATGTTGAATAATCTTACTTTATAGTTGGTATTCATTATTTATACAAGCAAATGAAATTGATTTTTCATGATAAGGATGTTTATAGTGTATTATTGTTCCGTATCTGATAAGTATTGAGATGATTCTCATATTAATGATGTTTCATGATATGATGGTATGAGAATAATGATGCACATGTGGTTCTTATTTATTTAGTTGTTACGAAATGATGTTGGATGCTCATGATGAATATGATATGCATAGGAATTATGATGTTATGATATGTGGTATATTGACATATGGTTCATTTATTATGTGATAATATGTATTTGATGTTGATATGTTGATGTTATAACTTATGGGGATATTATGATATATTATGATATGAAGCATGTGGTAATCACATGCAGGTTTTGTGACAAGCATGAGCATGCAGTTCTTTACTATTTAGAATGTGGTGATTAACAATGATGTTATGTTATCATGATCACATGCAAGAGTTGGCATGTGGATTATTTTCTATGATACTATGATAATAACTAATGCATTGGATGTATGTTGAGATGGGGTGATTGATAGGAAATCCAAAAATGGGCCGAGAGGGCTAGTTTATTTTATGATCTCATGGGAGCCCATACCTACGAGGGAGAATATGTAACACCATATGGGCTGGGGACATACTCAATCAACACGACATATGTTAGTGGTTCCTTTGTCTTGTATACATCTTGATGGATAGCTCTTGAGGGGCTATGGGACCATATTGAGGAGGCCATGTGCCTAATATTGTAGGCTTAATGTTTGATATTGTAAGCCTAGTGCCTAATATTGGATTGGGATGCCGAGGTCTGGTGGGGGTGTAAGGACTTCGATGCCTGGGGATGTGTACCTTAGTTAGTGTGGAGGGAGTGGGCCAGCCTTATGAGATGCCCAAAGTCGTTGAGTACTGGGACCAGATGCCTACCTTAGGGAAGATGAGGCATGAGTCGAGCTCAAGCCCTAGGGCCATCCTTGGGCTATGGTACAGACCGATGAGGCTTATGCCTGGTTCTGAAAGTGGGGAAATTACAAAGATTCCTTGCGATTCCTGGGTGATGTGGATACTTTTGATGCCTGTTGGTTATACTAGTTCAGTAGAGGGTGTAGAGAAAATGTGAAGTAATAAATAACTAAATAAATAAAATATTAATGATTCAACTTAACTTCGGGACGAAGTTCCTTAAAGAGGGGGGAGTATGTAATGTCCCCTAATAATAATAAAAATAATAAAATAATATAATATTAAAAAATAAGTAAATAATGATAAACAATAAGAAAATATAATAATGGTAAATATATAGATATATATATATAGATATTATTTTTATTTTTATTTTTTTTATGAGTAAAGACTATTCTATTAAAATGAAAGAGGAAAAATATTTACAGAGAGGTTTGAACCTCTGAGGGGGCTGTAGCCTGCCCTTTGCCAAAAAGTCTATTGCAGGTATCCTGATGCCTGACTTTTACAAAGATAAATATCATAACAGTAGGCGATCTGGTGAACTTAAGAAATTCAACACTACGCTGAGCTAGATCAGGATAAAGCTTCAGAAGAAACTGATCCCTTACAAAAATACTGTTCTTTATAATGACTATTACATATCCGTTGAGAACCAAAAAAGTCCTGGAGACTATGAATCTCATGCTGTTAAGGGAAGAGACCATGCAAATTAAGAAAACTCATACCAAAACATACCACAAAGGTTAGCTTTCTGAAGAGTCATTGAAACCATGAAGCACTTAGTCCTGCGGAGGAGAGCCGGAATCCTTCGCACTTGCTTGGTTTACCCAGGAAACCATTATATTGTCTTCTGCTTCCATCGTGTTGCCGCCTGGAGGGAGAAAAAGGCTGAGAACGTTTCCGGAGAGGCGCGCAGGCTCGCATCCAATGATGGGCTCTTGAGAAGACGAAGGCTGG
Source organism: Pinus taeda (assembly GCA_000404065.3). Taxonomy (NCBI): domain Eukaryota; kingdom Viridiplantae; phylum Streptophyta; class Pinopsida; order Pinales; family Pinaceae; genus Pinus; species Pinus taeda. Next base: position 71,416 of record APFE030702527.1, on the reverse strand, counting down.
GGATGAGTGTTTTTCTGCTGGCCTTCCTCGCGCATCATCCCAGAGTCATTGAGGACATCCCCAACTAGGCTTCCTTGAAGATCACTGGGAGTATGGGAATGAGACTGTTCCCTGGATGGTTCTTCCGAACTGGCAAGCTCATCCTCCTCCTCCGAGAAGAGCACAGTTACAATGGCTGAGATAAGCGGTTTGTTAAGCTTGCTTCTGAACTTAAAATGAGCAGAATGGAAAGAGTTGTTCAGGGAAGGACCGGAACTGTCAGAGGGCGGAGAGGGGGGTGGGACAGAGGCTAAAGGATATAAACACTGTGGGACAGAACCTCCACGACTGCGTGAGCCTCCCTTGGACCTTGAATTGCTACCACGTCTGGGGATTCCACGACTACGAGGCATTATAAAATTAATTTACTGACTGACCGAACTGAGACACTGAGGGTGGGTGTGGAGCAGCCAATTACAGGCTAATTGGACTAGGTTCCAGAACCAGACCTCCGCACTGAATAAAACCCCCCAACAGAGCAAGCATTCGAAGGAATAGCCTACCAACGGAATCCAATCACAACCAGATAGTACCCACTGCGCTAACAAGGTGCTGACCGGATAAGCGAAGCCAAGACACCAAACAAAGACGGGCGAAGCAAGATTCATGGACCAGACGCAGACATAGAGAACAAACGTAATAAACCAGACTTCAGCGGCTCAGACACAACAGACACTCTTGATATTCCAGACCCCACATACCTGAACCAGGGGGGCTTCCATATTATTTTCGCAGCTCTGGAGCGCAGAGGAATTAACAGCCTGAAGCAGATCCCTGTTCCAATTCCGCATAGTTTCAGCTCATTTATGCCCGAATGGATGCGCGCCATCCTACAGTTATTTCCTTGCAGTCTGCCAGTACTCAGAGCCATTAATACCTAAATTTCACTTGCATTTAACCGCCATAATCCGCTGGTCGTATCACCAGCTGCCTCCCTCTCATGCTTCTGCATTAATACGTGTTTAAGGCACCCACATCCGGGTTATGGTAAATAAATAATTAAAAAACAAAGAAAATATAATTATATTAAATAAATAATAAATAATGAAGAGAATATAATAATAATAAATAAATAAAATAAGAGAAGATGGAGTCAAGGGAGGCAGAACGAAGACCTGCCGAGGGTTAGGTTTATGCCTAGTCACTGAAGCCTGTAGAATCGTCGGACACTTGCGACTGCACCTCCCTTTTCACCTGTAGGCCAGCCCTGTTTTCACTTCTCAATGTCGTTGCGCCGTTGTGGTTAATATTCTCACTTTTTCTGCTTAGGTTTTTACCCTCTTCCTCCTGGACACTTCCCCGCCTGCTCTAGGTCACTACAGTGACATGCATCTCTAGGTTCTGGAGGCAGCTGGCACGGGAAACTTGCGACGATTATGGATGTGCTAGTCGATTACTCGGAGGACCCATTAGAGGGTACTTCCATTTGGACTATTCCCCAGGTAAATCTGGAAAGTGCCTTCATCTACGACTACGAGCTCTCTGACACCGTAGCTTCGTTGCCCTCGATCTCGGGGCCTTCTGTTGAGGGATTTTATCCCCTAGGGCTTTTGGGTGGAACCCTAGCAGACTAAAAGTTGTCTAAACCAAGAAACATGCACACACACAGCCATTATGCTAGAAAAAGCTATTTCTAAAGTAAGAAGGACGTACCTCGGGTCCTACGTTCGGGTAGTTCCTTAAGGGTCCAAACCCTTCTTCACGTCCCTTTCGCTCCTTTGCCCTAAACCAACAATTCCAAAGAATGCAGCAGTATATGGACAAAGATTTATACAAAAATCATCTTTATGTTATACAAGAAGGAAGTTAGTTATGAACTTTTAGACATCCATTCATACATGAAATTCAAACATGAACATCATAAACATAAAGAAAAAGCATATCGGGAATCAAGACGTGTTTCTTTATTATAGACAAATAGAAAGTACAAAAAGAGTAATATCACCTGAGCAACCTTTGCAGGCTCCAAGCACAGCCTCCTTCTGGATCCGTCCCGCCTCAAGCCTCTAGCATATATCCTTCCAAGACTCACTCCATGATGCCATAACTAAGGGATGAACATCAAATCACAAGGAAACAAGGGTTTCCTGTACAAATGGGGGAAGTGCAGAAGGCACAAGGGTCTTTAGACCTGATTAGGGGGAAAATCTCAGTATAATAACCTTTCTCTCTCTTCTCTCCTCCTTTAGGCCTTCCCTTTGATGTCTTTTTATACCAATTCCAAAGTAGTTTTTTTAGTTAGGAATTGGTTGGGAACAGTTGAGGCCACGGGCACTAACAGGTGATCAGCAGGTAAAACCCGCGATCTCCGGCCGAAAATAAGGAGTTTTATATTTTTTTAAGTGTTTTAATACATATACGCGGGTTTGGTATATATGAACCCGCGTATACACGCGTTTAACTCAGGGCAATGTCGCGTACAGGGAATAAGACATTGTTTTTTAGATTTTGGACCAGGTCTGGAAGGAAGGGTTTCCCTAGGCCATGAGTGCAGCATCACAAACCATAATAGTGAGATTTGGAGCTATAACAAGCATACAGATTGACTCCTCAAGAGAATGAAAAAGTTGGGAGACAAGTGTAAGAACTGATGGATAAAGGATTAATCAGAGAGAGTCTTAGTCCATGTGCTGTACCAACACTACTTAGTCCAAATAAAGGAGGTCAGTGGCACATGTACACATACTCTAGAGCCGTCAACAAAATTACAATTAGTATTGTTTTCCTTTACCACACATGGACGATTCAATGGATTGTTTAAGTGGGTCAAAGCATTTTACTAAGATAGACCTAAAGAGTGGATATCATCAAATAAGGATTAGAGAAGGAGATGAATGGAAAACTGCATTCAAAACAAATAATGGTTTGCATGAATGGTTAGTGATGCCTTTTGGACTCACTAATGCACCCAACACATTCATGAGATTGATGGTTGAAGTCATGAAGGAATATGCAGGAAAGTTTGTCATTGTTTATCTTGATGATATTCTAGTTTTTAGTAGAAGTAAAGAAGAACATCCAGAGGATCTTAAGTTGGTTCTAAGAACTCTGCAGAAAGAGAAACTGCTGATAAATTTGAAGAAATGTAGCTTCATGAAAGAAGAATTAATCTATTTGGGGTTTGTAGTTTCTAAAGAAGGTCTCAAAATGGATCCAGAGAAAGTCCAAGTGATTTGGAACTGGCCTATTCCAAGAAACATATTTGAGATAAGAAGATTTCATGGTCTTGCAAGTTTTTATAGAAAATTTATCAGAAGTTTTAGTTAGGTTTGTGCACCAATTATTGAAACAATCAAATAGGCCAATCAACCATTCAAGTGGACAGAAGCAACAAACATAAATTTTAAATTGCGGAAGAAGAAAATTACAGAAAAACTAGTTTTACCTTTGCTTGATTTTGGAAAAGTTTTTCAAGTTGAAACTGATGCTAGTGGAGTTGCAATTGGAGCAGTTTTAAGTCAGGAACAAAGACCAATAGCATAATTTAGTGAGAAACTAAACAAATCTAAGAAGAAATATTCTTCTTATGATAAAGAATTTTATGCTATTGTGCAAGCTTTAAAAAAATGGAGACATTATTTGCTACCAAAGGAGTTTGTATTGTACTCTGATAATCATGCATTGCAGTTTATAAACAATAAACCAAAATTGAATCAAAAGCATGCCAAGTGGGTAGATTTTTTACAAAGTTTTACTTTTGTGACCAAACATACAAGTGGTAAGTTGAATAAAGTTGCTGATGCTTTAAGCAGGGTAAATTTCATTGTGCAAGAATTAAGGGTTGGTGTAGTAGGATTTGAAGAAATGGTTGATATATATACAAATGATGTAGAATTTAAAGATATTTATGTATATGTACAAAATCCAGTCGTGCATAATAGAAGCCAGTGGTTAGGTTATCTTATTTAAGGAGGTTTAATGTTTAAAGGTAACAAATTGTGCATTTCCAAATGTTCTATGAGGGAAAACATAATCAAGGAGAAACACAGTGGAGGGTTATCAGGACACTTTGGAAAAGACAAAACCTTTGTTTAGGTAAATACTTTTTTATACTGGCCAAAGATTCAAACTGATGCTAAGAAATTTGTTGAGAAATGCAAGATATGTCAGCATGCTAAGGGGAGAAGCCAAAATACAGGATTGTACCAGCCATTACCAATACCAGACCGACCATGGGATGTAGTTAGTATGCATTTTTTTTTTGGGATTACCTAGAACCCAAATAGGAAATGATTCCATTTATGTTGTGGTAGATAGATTTTCTAAAATGGCACATTTCATTGCATGTAAAAAGACTAGTGATGCAACACATATTGCTAATATGTTTTTTCAGAAGTTGTAAGGTTACATGGATTGCATATAAGTATTGTGTCTGATAGAGATACAAAGTTTGTTGGGAATTTCTGGAGAACTCTTTGGAAGAAACTAGGTGCCAACCTTAGTTTCAGTTCAACATATCACCCTTAAACAAATGGATAGACCAAAGTGGTACAGAATCTTGGGAAACATATTGAGAAGTTTAGTGTATCAAAATCCTAAGCAGTGGGATTTAGCACTTGTTCAAGCTGAGTTTGCTTATAATGACACTCCAAACCGAAGTACCGGGCTGAGTCCATTTTAGATTGTTTTTGGAATGAATCCAAGAGGTGTGTATGAGCTCAAAAATTTGAGCAAAAATGAGACAAGAAGTGCAAAGGCCGAAGAGTTTGCAGAGTAGATGCAGAGACTACAAGAAGATGTCAAAGACAGGTTGTAGGAAAGTAGTGGCAAATACAAACAGAGAGCTGATATGAAGCGAAAGGAAAAAGAATTCCAGTGGGTGATCTAGTGATGGTACACTTGAGGAAAGAAGGTTTCCTGTTGGGATTTATAATAAAATAAAGATGAAAAAGACAGGGCCATGCATAATTGTGAGGAAGTTTTCAACCAATGCTTATGAAATTGAGTTGCCAGAAGGGATTGGAATATCACATATCTTCAATGTTGCAGATTTATATCCATACAAGGAGACAAAGGCAGAGTTACAGAGGGGAGCCTGCAGAAGATGAAGAACAAACTGTACATTGGGAAGAACAAATGCCTAAAACAATCCAGAAAGAGGTGGAAGTTGTTATGGAGAAAAGAGTAACTAAAAGAACCAAAGGACAAGTTTATTTTAAGTATTTAGTCAAATGGAAGGGACAACTAATAGAGAATGACAATTGGTTGACAACAACACAATTGTAGAAATATGGAGTAAACCCTGAAAGTATGATAGATGATTCTTTTCTTCCCCGGAAGTCTGATGCAGGAGAATCTGAACTTAGCCAACAATGTGATTGTATGTTCACATGTTGTGGCTAACATGAGATGAATTTCTTTGACATGAGTGGTCAAAATCAGTTTTAGTAGAGAGGGTTGAACCTCTCGAATTGATCTTTGTTTCAATTATTGTAACAGTTAAATAATTGTATTACTTTTAGAATAGGAGATAAGTTGTTAGGATAGGAGTGTATCAGAGCTTGAGAATAGGGATTTAATAGTTGAGCTGATAAAAATAGAGATTGAGTTGTCAATGTTGTTAGGATAAGATTCGATCCATAAAAGAAAGGGAAAGAATGTAATGATATAGGGAATGGAATAGGAGAGTGAGTAAGCGAGAAACTAAGAGAGAGAGAGATAGGATTTGATAGTGAAATAGAGGTAAGACAAATTGTTGTAATCGAGATGAGAGGGCCAAGACTATGTAATTTATATTTTATTGAATAAATTGATTAAGTGTGGTGTAGTGCATTATTCCTAGTGTGAAATTCTCTTGAATCTGTGTATCGGCGTTCTGGACCCTAATCAGGTATTATTTTCTGTTTATGTGTTTTATTATTAATCACTGTCAATTAACATTAAGGCTCAATTTCGAGATTAAGCTAAACCTTTTAGTAAACCGTGGTTCTTAAAGTTATGCGTTGAGCACGTGAGCGAGATTAAAAAGAAGTAAGTGGTATATCGCGTGGAAAATAGATGGTAAATGGTGTTTCTCCAAATTACACTATTAACCTAAGCTGGTGACATGTAGCACGGGAAAACCATTTTTCTCGTGCGCTCTCAACCTGATATCGGTCGTGCAAGAAATCACGTGATATTGCGCGATATTTGTCAGATCTAAAGAAGCCAGATCAATGGTGGAGATTGAAGTGCTCAGGGAGTAAGAAGTCAAAGTGGGACCGACGGTGATTAGTCAGCTTAGCGGGACCCTTGGGAGGAAACACACGTACAAATTATGTTTAACATGCAGTTGATTGGTTTTTAAGGGAACCATTAGTCTTGTTCTAGATGACCACATCAATTTTTGGTAACCATCCACATCATTCACATTTTTAATTTGGATTTCATGGAAAATTTTTGACAAGATAATTTTCCATAATCCCCTCACTATTTTCCACTCATAGTATCATAGTTTGCATCAATGCCCACTTTCCTAGTTAGTTGTTGAACATTTTAATTAGTGGAAAAATGCATACGTATTTTTCCTGGTTTAACTAGTTCATCTTTGTAGAAAAAATGACACATTCATGCTGACATAGGCAATACACTACCATTAACAAAAGTAATTTCACTTAAGTTCAAATTAACTTGGGGCCAAAATGGGATTTTTACATGAATAGGGTAGAGATATGGCACCAATGGTGCATTAATGGCGAAATTAAACCTAATTGCATGAATAAGATATGTTATTTAGTTGGTATCAAAGGAATTATTCTTTTCTTTATGGTATTGAAGCTTGGTTGGGCATAGTTTATCATGATATTAGAGGTTATGAGCTAGCTTTAGGAGAAGCTTTTTTTTTTTTTGTAGTGCACAGTGTAGTGTCCATCCCTAATTTTTCTTCTAAAACAACCGAACAAAGATCATACCAACAAGTTATTGGATGCAGGAAATCATACTCACATTTTTAATAATGAAATAAGAGGCAAAGATCTAATTTACCATAATACAAGTAATGATGCAATATAAATAATTCTTTTAGAATCCTTCATCCATAGTTCAAAATTACAACTCAATGTCATATTATTTATTTTTTACATTCTAATAATTATGTACAACAATAAACATGTAATATAACTTTAGAGAAACATGAGGTATCGTTCACGAAGGGTGGAAATTCTATCTCGTCTTTGTTGCTTCTTGCGCTCCCTTGTTATTGTCCACATACACATCTGAAGGGTGTTGCATCCTGACCGAATGTTATTGACTCATCAGTTGAGCTACCAACCTACTCCTTGGTTACTCTTCTTCCCCACGGACCCTTGAGCTGCAATGGGGCTGTAAAGTAGAGGAAGAATACTAGCCGATAGAGGATAACACTCTTAAATAGAGAGTTCCCTCTCTAATGACCTCCACCTCACCAAACTCACTATAGGCTTCATATTCACTCACAATAACATTATTTAATCCATCCAACAATAGGGAAAAAAGTTCCCTCTCCCACAATTTCCCCTTCTTTTATAGGAGGCTTCATAGGTGACACATGGCACTTCATGCAAAAATAATTATTTTTATTAATACAAATGTTTGATTATTCAACCACCATGTGTTGGCTTCTCACCAAGGCTCTCCTAAATTATTTACCTAAATTTTTATTAAAAATCAATATTTTTCCTTACTCTGACATGACTCCCTTTTTCTTCTCCTAGTTGTCTCTTGATCCCCCTTTTATACTCCTTATTTTGTGTTCATTACTGCAGTAAACTAGTAGGTCTTAGATTTGGTCCCCCATCTACACCCTAGTTTAAATAAAATTGACTCTTAGATGGAGATCCTTGTGGTGGCTCTTGCCACATGGAGGTTCTCCCATTTCTCTAATTTAATTTATTATTGTTTATTTTCATTCACCACCCTCTTTTCGCAAGGAGGTTAAACTATTCTAGGATTAATGTTTCTAATTAACTATATGCCCCTTCCCCACCTTTTCTTATTAAAACCATACATACTTTGGAGTTACTTTATATGCACATTATCTATTTAAGATTTTCCAAATGTGGGAAGAGTCGAGTTCTCAATTGGTCCAATCTTTTTATTTCTTCCTATTCTCCATTTACCCCAAGGTTTACTCTTGATTCAATTAACTTGGTTCTAAAATCTCACCTACTACATTATGTGAATTAGTATGATTACCATATCTTAATTATATTTTAGTAGTTTCTTCTTGATGCCAAGGGTGTTAAGCTGGTTGTGCCCTTCAAGAACTTCGTTTTTAAGTTCCAAGGGTGCCACACCAATCAATTTCTTCTTGATGCCAAGGGTGCCAAGTTGATGGCGCCTTTGAATAACTTCCCTTTGAAGTTCCAAGGGTGTCACGTTGCTTGCCATTCAAGCATCTAGTGACTACGAGGGGAAATCTAGGTGTGACACTGAAGATTGTTGTCCTCTCCTATGTTTCCCTTTACAGTGAGACTAATGGTGTTAGGGGATCAAAGAATCCACCTTGATGTGTGCCCCAAAGTAAAATCCTTAGGAGCAACCTGATCTTGGGTCTACCTCCATGACATCATGATCTTCAAGGAAAAGGTGTGCCAACACCTTTCACTCCAAGTCACGACAAGAGTGCTAGCAAGTGGAATCAGGGACACTGCTCCACCCGTCCCATGAAGTTCCATCTATATGTACAACCCTATCACCCAAGTGTGAGTAATTTGAATAAGAAACTAATTTTTGTCTGCAACCAACTAACATATCATTAGAATTCACAACAAAAAATAAATTGAGCTTTAATTTTTTTGAGACAATTGTATGCAATAAATCAAACTAGAAGTTGTTGACTTGTCATATGCAAGTGCATATGGGTGTTCTCCTGCCACACTCAATAATCATCAGTAATATTTGTACAAAATATTGGTCACCAATATAATCATGTATGCTAAATCATCACCATGACAAAATCATCAACATCTTTGTTAACCATGAGTAACAACTAATGTAAACAAACAACATAATGAATCCATCACATGATTAGAAATAGTCAAAAACACATCCATCACAACTATTATCATCGTAATATCAAACTTGAAAATAATTTTTATCACATCCACATAAAGTAAAGGTAAAATATCTAGATCCTCAACCCAAGGTCCTCAAATAATAATGTACGATCCCTAAGGCTATATAAATGCTAATGTCATCTGAGGGCCAGTCAACTAGAGTGGGGCACTAAACACAAAAATTGATTTTCTATAACGTATGCTCAGAAATGAGTTTGGGGTGTGTTACACATTTCAATATATATATATATATTTTATTTTTATTTTTATTTTTATAATATATTGGTACTTCAATCTCTCAATGATACTAAATTATAAATGATGTCATTTATCCTACTCCAATTGCGTATAGGTACGTAATTTATCTCGTGTTATAGTTATATTTATCTAAAATAATGACCACGTAAACCTAGAACATTATACATATTGAACCTATTTATAATTTATGTAAAGTAATATACATAGCATTATATTTTTATATTAGTTTATATTTTTTTCTATGTGGTTCACGGATCCCAGAGATCGATGACCGCTACGTCCACAAAATATTTGTACTAGGTTAGTCCACCCAAAGGGATCACTTCCTGTTGGCTCAACCATGGAGCTTAACCCTGAGAGTTTCAAGAGAATTGAATCTGTGACGTATTAATAGAAAAGGTGCTTTAACGACAGGGACTCTACCAATTGAGCTAACCCTCGGGGCTTTATATTAGTTTATATAGATAAAAATAAAACTATACTATTCATATATTTATGCGTTATATATATATATATATATATATGATATATATATATATATATATAATATATATATATATATATATTATATATTATAAATATATATATATTTATATATATATATATATATTTTATATATTATTATATTATGTTACATATGTACATGTATATACATTGCATATATATGTGTGTGTGTGCTTCGTGTGTAATTATATTATTACATATATGTGTATGTATACACATATATGTATATTTCATATATGTAATAGAAATATTACATATAATATATTTGTAGTACACACACACACATTTATCTGTGCAAAATTTGTATCTAGGAAGAATGAAAATTACAATTGAAATGTGTCTACAATACACCAAAAGATAAGCATACCTAAGTCTAATAGACATCATAGTAAAGAGAAAGGTAACATGTTTGATACGATCACACTTAAAAATGTTAGTCTCCTTGTTAATTTCACGAAAGACATTAAATGTGGAAATGGAGTTGAACCTCTACTCAATCACTTTCAATTGGTCATTGATGTAATGATACCCAATCCCCTTAAGAAATTTTAAGGGAAAGAGGTTAATTCATATTAGATAATTATATTGTTTGTCATCTATATTGATGCTTTTAGAGTGGAAAATGTGGAGGAGTCGACTTGCAAGAGCAGTCTTGTCAGCGAGACATAGTTTGGACAATTGGAGTTTGAAATCTTTCGAGGTTATTTTGAGGCATTAGGTGATGTTTTTTTGGGGTAAAACTTTTCTACTTTTGTGAAATACCATATGACATTGTTTTACACTAAAATATCTTTCTAATGGTGCAAGAATCACATCAATTAGAGTTCATATGCAAAAGTTATGTCCCTAAAGTTGAGTTATCGTGTTTGACAACCATGGCAAGAAAGATTTTAATTGAAGTTCATATGCATAAATTGTTGAAAATAGCAACAAGAAATGCTAAAACTAGAAATGCTAAAAATAGCATTGCTATAAATAACATTTTAGGATATACTCCAACTTTGTTGGAAATAACAAAAAATAGAAATGCTAAAAATATCATTGCTATAAATAGCATTTCGGGATATGTTTCAATTTTCATTTGTCCTTGAATCAAAATTGAGAATTAAAATTCGAATTTAGTCTCACTAGCTGTTTGAAAAATAATTAATTAATTCATCTTGAGATAATTAGTTGGTGAAATTCAAACATGAAGTCTTTGTGAAGACATGCAACATTTATGCCTTTGATTGAGGAAGTTATCCCTTAATTAAGGAGATAAGGGTGAGTTATATTTGAGTTGTAATTAGTTAGCTTAGTTAACTGAGTTAAGGCCAGTTAAATTAGTACCAGACTGTTAATCTAGGTTGTCATTGATGTCAATATGACAATATTTTGGATAGTAAACAATGACGTGAAGCCAAGTAGAGCAGATCCATGAAGCAACAAGAGTATGTCAATATGGAAATATTCTAGGATACTAAATGATGATATGAAGCCAAGGAGAAGTAGAGTAGATTTGTGAAGAAACAAGAGCCAGAAGCCATGAGGAGAAACCAGAGGAAATCCAAGATAGTCAAGCTATTGGAGAGAATATCAGAAGTCATAGGAGCTATCAGAGCAGAGAAGAGGTATTGGAGTGGTATCAGAAGCCACAGGAAAGTCAAGTTAGTGTAAGAGCGGGAGATTTAGGAGGAGCCATATCGAGAGTATCGCATGTAATATATGCCAAAGAAGAACTGCAGAGTACCATAAGAGTTAACAGAGGAGCCATATTAGACCAGAGAAGAGCGAGGAGTCAAGGGAGTTGAGATGAGTAGGTTTTGAGTGAGAAGCAAGAGGTTGAGTGTTAGAGGGGGTTTGAGATAGAGGTCAATTTATTGCTGTAATTGAGCCCAGAAGGCAAGACTCGTGCCTGGTGTGGACTCTCATTAATCCGTGTATCCGTGTTCAACAGTTAACCGAGTATTTCTTTGTATTCCCACTGAATGGATCGATGACGATCCAATATTAAGTGAATGAATTGATATATGAATGTCGTGTGTTAAACGAAGTGTGGCAGAAACCGTGGTTTTAACACAAAGTCCATCAAAAGAAAGCGAGATTAAGTTAGGAGGAAATAGACGGAGAGTGCACAGGATCCGTTGGATCTCATAGATCAACGGTCATCGCATGGTGGAAGAGCGCGGAATATAATCAATGAAGAGGTGGTTTCTCAAAACCATAAGTGGTATTTCAGGTGGACAAAAAGGCGTAAGATGTATTGAAGGGTAGTCACCTTATTCCATTAACTGCTCGACATGTAGTAGCCGAGGAGAGAGAAAAACCACTTTATCAGGCGGGTATTCTCCGTGCTTGTGTCTCACCCGAAATCGTTTTGGATCGCCAGATGAAGCGGATCCAGATCAATGGTCACAAAGTGTCATGCAAGTTGATTGATCGGGAAAAGGCATCAACCGTTGATCTAATGGAAGGAGATCAATGGTGAAGATCGAGCGGACTGGTTGGTGATCAGGCTTAGCGATAACCATCGGATCGAGCACCAAATCGACGATCGCGATTTAATTGCTAATCACAGTTATGAAGGGCTGTCACCCGCGAAACCTCTGATTGTGATAATACATGCGAACTCGCGGCTCCATTGTAAACCGCCCATTGAAATATCGCATCCGCCATATCATAAGCCTCTTATAAGGCCTTGCCACATTGAAAGCTTCGATTGTGATAATAAAGTGGACCCGAATGCACCATTTAACATGACTAAATGTAATATCGCATCCGCGCTGTATCTCTAGTCTCTAAAGGATGTCAAACCGCCGATTGCGATAAGGCTGTGGACCCGACGGACTTATGAAAATCAGTTTAATATAATATTGCGTTTGGTAGGGGCAATCAACCATCGATGATGGTATAGGCACGACTTATAAAAGACCTCCAGAAAGTTGCGATTGCGATTGAGATAGTGACATGGCATGTGGGACCTCCTTGTTGGTACAACCTCTCTTATGAAATCCTCCATAAATAATGAAGTCTATTGTATGAATATTATTAAAGAAAAAAAAGAGCCTCTTTGATATCTTTTAATGTGCAACACTATTGTAATTCGGCCTCTCTTATGAATTTACATGTCCTGTGAGTATTGGAACACTCGAATAGACAGAGGAAGCCATGGACCGGGAAGCCGAAGAATCAAGCAAGCATAGATGGACGAGCGAGCATAGAGGAAGCTAAAGCGACCGAGGAGGGAGGCAAAAAGGTTGAGCGAGCGTTGAGGAAGCTAAAGCTCAAGAGAGCAAGGGGGAAGCCAAAGGTTAGGTGTATCAGTATAAGAAAATAGAGAATTGCCTTTATTAGTGGTTGTTGGCGATCTAGAAGAAAGGAAGAAGCAGTAAGTCCAACAGGACAGGATGAAGCTGAAGGTCCAATAGGACAGGAGGAAGCTGAAGGTCTAGCAGGACAGGAGGAAGCCGAAGGATGAGCAACTCTATTGATTGGATTCACCTTTGAAAAGCTCAGACCAGTGCTAGGTTAATTAGGTACATAACGCAACTTGAAGAACAATTTTGTGAAGGGATAAATAAAGTTTCATCTAACATAGCTTGAAGGGAATAATAACCAGCACCATTATTGAATCATATGTGAATTTGTTTTATGGGAAGTAAGAGATAGCTAGAACAATGAGAGGTAGTCACGCCTGAAACATTTACAGTGACAGTGAGAACAAAGGCCTGAAACTGAGAGTTGACTGTTATGTAGAGCTTAGTGTAGTTAATTGTAGACACACTAAAGTTGTGTGGAGATATTATTGGAGATCATGATGGCTATTTGATATCATCATGAGATAAATTTTTGGAGACTTTGTGTGGACAATATGAAGAGTTGTAAAGACTCCTTCATATGAAGACTGGTTGTCATTGATGATGTAGCATGGAGACTATAGTGAAGCTGTAAACTGGCAGAGGGTTAGAGCCCTTGGGGTTGGTGCCTCAGAAGTTGGAAGGATTGGTGTCCTTGGAGTTGGTGCTCCTATATCCAAGGTTGGTGCCTTGACAGCAGAGGGTTGGATCCCTTGAGGTTGGTGCCTCAGAACTGAAAGGATTGGTGTCCTAGGAGTTGGTGCTCCTAAGTCCAATGTTGGCTCCTTGACAAAACAGAGTTGGTGATCTGAAGGTTTGAGCCTCACAAAAGTCCAAGTTGGTGCTTGGTAACAGATTGGAACCATATATATATATTGTATCTATTTTATTTCAAAGATTATATTAATAAAATCATTTATTCTTGTTGTTCATCTTGTGTTATGAATATAAGTGTTTTGACTGGAAAAAATAACAATTGGAAAAGAAATACCGATTCAGCCCCCCTCTCAGTATTTCCAAAAATTGGTATCAGAGACAGTACCTTCATTCAAAGCCTAACAACTTGAAGGTTTATCTTTAGAACACAAATGGCGAAGACAACGAAGAAAGTCTCCAATCCTCCTAAGGATGTGTCTCCCTCTATCACTAAAATAGAAGACAATCAATTTGAGGAGGCTCCATGGTTCAATGGAAACTTTAATATATGGGAAGAAAGAATGAGGAATTTCTTAAAGACTCAAGGCATTGGAATTTGGAAAGAAGTGATTATTGATAGCTTGATGGATGGAGAATCCAAGGAGTACAATGCAAAAGCAATTAAGGCAATCTTGAATGGGCTACCTGATTCTATAAAGAACAATTTAGGAAAATGTTCATCAACAAAGGGTATATGGGATAAAATCCATGTCCTTCACTCAAAAGGAGCACTGACCATGACCATCAATCAAGAAGATGATGGAAATCAATAAGGAAATTTGGAACCCATCACAGAAGCTGAAAATGAGAATGGTGATATCAAAGCTAAAGAAGATCTAGAAGATGAAGGGAATGAAAAAGATTTTGTAGAAGTTCTCCTCTCTCAACTTATGGCTGCCATGGAAGAGATTATCAATTTGAAAAAGGAAAATGAGGAACTTAAGAAGAAAGCACTAGCTGGTGACCAAGACCAAATAAGGAAGAAAGTTGACCTTGTCAAGCTTCAGGTACAAGAAAGGGATGAAGATCTTGCCAAGCTTAAGAAGGAATTTCATCAAAGAAAAATAAAGTAGCATGAAGAAGTCATATACATGAAAAATCAATTGGATAAAGCAAAGAAACGGGAAGATACCTTGTCAAGTCAACTTGAACAAAGGCACAAGAGGTTGAACAAACTTGAATAAGAGATTGGTCAGTACAAGGTAGAGGTATCCTCTCTCAAATCTCAACTACAAGAAGCAAGAAAGTTAGCACAAGGAGCTGAGAAGAAAATGGAAGCTCATAGAAGAACAGGTTGATGAAGCAGAAAAGGAGATAAACACCATGATATGTCAACTAAAATCAAAGGATGAAGAAATTTTCAAATTAAAATCTAACATCAAACTTCTCAAGGCCGAAACATGTAAAGGTACAAGGATCAAGGAAGAAATGGAGAGCAGTCTAGCAAAGGAAAATGAAGAAATCTTCAAAATGAAGTTAGATATCATCTCCCTTAAAATAGAAGCAAATGAAGCTACTCATATCAAGGAAGAAACTGAGAAACAACTTGCTAAGAAGAATAATTATTGTGAAAGATTGGAAGAAGAGATTGTCTTCCTCGGGAAAAAGGTTGAAGGAATGGACAAAACCTTGAAGAGCTCTCAAGCCTTGGATGACATGCTCAACCATCAAATATGTCCATTTGATAAATCAGGTCTCAGGTATTTAGGTGAATCCTCAAACAAGAATGATAATGCTTCAAACAAAAGGGACGTGAAGAAGCTAGAAAGAAATGGTGATGCTCCCAGTTCCAGCAAAGGCAAGGAGAAAAATCAAGGCAATAATTGAAGAAATCCTGCTCCAAGAAGAAATGTCGATAATGTCAAGGATGCTAGAAGCAATGGTTATCATCAAAGGATCTCAAGATAGAAAGAATTCAGAGGTACATCAAGGAAATCTCCAATTCCTAGGTACCAAAGTTTATTTCATGGTTATTGTTATTCTTGTACAAAATTTGGTCACATGGCAAAATATTGTAAAGCATATCATAAAGATAGATGTTATGGTCCCCAACCATATCATAAATATATATATTATGGTCCCCAACAATCTCCAAGGAACAAATTTGTAAGAAGAAATCATGAATTCTTATTCATGAACAATGTAGAGTGCTTCAAGTGTCATAACGTTGGTCATATGGCATGAGATTGTAACTTAACTTGGGCTCTTACACAAGCTAGAACCATGCAAAAGAAGAAAGTTACACAAGTATGGAGAAGGAAGCAAATACAATCCGAAAATCCCTTGAACTCTCTAGCCAACAACACATGTTGTTGACCTGACCTTTGACAATCTGAGCATTTCATAGGAAGATTCTGCCAAAAGAGATGATGCATATAGGTAGGGGGAGCCTGTGATTCTTGATCATTATTGCAGAAGCTATTAATGAAAGGGTCCTTATGATATCCTTGTTGAGCTATATTAACAATCATTCATTGATAAAGATCATTTCTCAAGAGCACTCCAATGAAGAACTTGATCTCTTAACTATTCTTTGGACTGGTGTTGAATATTTTTTCCACTTGATCACTAAGTAGAAATTGGAACAACAGAGAATGTCATCTAATATTAGAGAAATAGGGCAAATAACCATGTTGCTGTTATTACAGAAGTTTATGCCTCAACTTAAGGATTGAATGTGAGAACAAGTAAATTATGGACATAAATAAAGGCAACCTTCAAACAAATAGATACATCTGGGAATGAAGTATGAAGCAAGAGCAGTTGGAAACATCTAACAAAACTAAAGCATTTTTGAAGCCATGATAAAGTAGTTCTGAGACATGAAGAGGGGATAATGTGCTAGTTGCAACAATCCTTCTATCTTGAGTAAAAAGAAGAGCACTATGACAGGGGGAGTAACAGATCCATGAAGATCTACAATTCATGAAGAAGAGTAGTAGTTCGACAAGGGGAGTCCTTATGCACTCCTTTGCTATTGATGTCAAAGGGGGAGAGAAGAAGAATATTGCCATCAATAACAGAGGGGGAGATTGTTAATCTAGGTTGTCATTAATGTCAATATGGCAATATTCTGGATAGTAAACAATGATGTGAAGCCAAGTAGATCAGATCCATGAAGCAACAAGAGTATGACAATATGAAAATATTCTAGGATACTAAATGATGATATGAAGCCAAGGAGAAGTAGAGTAGATCCGTGAAGAAACAAAAGCAAGAAGCCATGAGGAGAAACAAGAGGAAAGCCAAGACAGTAAAGCCATTGGAGAGAATATCTGAAGTCATAAGAGCTATCATAGCAGAGCTATCAAATAAGAGAAGAGGCAGTGGAGCGGTATTGGAAGCCACGAGAAATCCAAGTTAGTGTAAGAGCGGGAGATTGAGGAGGAGATCGAGAGTATCACATGTAATATATGCCAAAGAAGAACTGGATAGTATTAGAGTAGTTAACAAAGGAGCCATATCAGACCAGAGAAGATTGGAAAGTCAAGGGAGCTGAGATGATTAGGTTTTGAGTGAGAAGCGAGAGTTTGCGTGTTAGAGGGGGTTCGAGATAGAGTTCAATTTTTTGCTGTAATTGAGCCGAGAGGGCAAGTATTGTGCCTGGTGTGGACTCTCGTTACTTTGTGTATCTGCGTTCAACAGTTAACCAAGTATCTCTTTGTATTCCCACTAAATGGATCGATGACAATCCAATATTAAGTGAATGAATCGAGATATGAATGTCATGTGTTAAACAGAGTGTGGAAAAACCATGGTTTTAACACAAAGTCCATCAAAAGCAAGCGAGATTAAGTTAAGGAGGAAACAGACGAAGAGTGTAGAGGATCCATTGGATCTCATAGATCAACGGTCATCACATGGTGGAAGAGCGCAACAAATAATCAACGAAGAGGTGGTTTCTCAAAACCATAAGTGGTATTTCTGGCAGACAAAAAGCCGTAAGCTGTATTGAAGGGTAGTCACCCGTTTCCATTAACCGTTCGACACGTAGTAGCCGAGGAGAGAGAAAAACTGCTTTATTGGGTGGGTATTCTTCGTGCTTGTGTCTCACCTGAAATCGTTTTGGATCGTCAGATCAACAATCACAAAGTGTTGTGCAAGTTGATTGATCAGGAAAAGGCATCAGCCGTTGATCTGATGGAAGGAGATCAATGGTGGAGACCGAGCGGACTAGTTGGTGATCAGGCTAAGCAACAACTATCGAATTGAGCGCCAGATCAACGGTCACGATTTAATTGCTAATCGCAGTTATGAAGGGCTGTCACCCTCGAAACCTACGATTGCGATAATACATGCAGACCCGCGGCTCCATTGTAAACTGCCTATTGAAATATCACATCTGCCATATCACAAGCCTCTTGTAAAGCCTTGCCACATTGAAAGTGCCGATTGCGATAATGACGTGGACCCGAATGCACCATTTAACATGACTAAATGTAATATTGCATCCGTGTTGTATTGCTAGTCTCTAAGGGATGTCAAATTGCCAATTGCGATAAGGCTGTGGACCCGACGGACTTATTAAAGGAAGTTTAATATAATATCGCATCCGATAGGGGAAATCGGCTATCGGCGATTGTATAGGCATGACTTATAAAAGACCTCCAGAAAGTTGCGATTGCGACTGAGATAGTGACGTGGCATGTGGGACCTCCCTGTTGGTACAACCTCTCCTATGAAATCCTCTGTAAATAATGAAGTTTATTGTATGAATATTATTAAGGAAAAAAAGAGCCTCTATGACATTTTTTAATATGCAACACTATTGTAATTTAGCCTCTCTTCTGAATTTACGTGTCCTGTGAGTATTGGAACACTCGAATAGACAGAGGAAGCCATGGATCGGGAAGCCGAAGAATCAAGCGAGTGTAGATGGATGAGCAAGCGCGGAGGAAGCTAAAGCGACCGGTGGAGGGAAGCCAAAAGGTTGAGTGAGCATTGAGGAAGCAGAAGCTCAAGCGAGCAAGGGGGAAGCCAAAGATTAGGAGTATCAGTATAAAAAAACAGAGAATTACCTTTATGAGTGGTTGTTGGCGAACTGGAAGAAAGGAAGAAGTAATAGGTCCAGCAGGACAGGAGGAAGCCGAAGATCCAACAGGATAGGAGGAAGCTGAAGGTCCAGCAGGACAAGAGGAAGTCGAAGGATGAGAAACTCTGTTGATTTGATTCACCTTTGAAAACCTCAGACCAGTGCTGGGTTAATCAGGTACATAACGCAACCTGAAGAACAATTCTGTGAAGGGATAAATAAAGTTTCATCTAACATAGCTTGAAGGGAACAGTAACCAGCACCGACATTGAAGCATATGTGAATTTTGTTTTCTAGGAAGTAAGAGATAGCTAGAACAGTGAGAAGCAGTCACACCTGAAACATTTACAGTGACAGTGAGAATAGAGGCCTAAAACTGAGAGTTGATTCTTATGCAAAGCTTAGTGTAGTTAATTGTAGACACACTAAAGTTGTGTGGAGACATTATTGGAGATCATGATGGCTATTTGATATCATCATGAGATAACTTTTTGCAGACTATGTGTGGACAGTATGAAGAGTTGTAAAGACTCCTTCATATGAAGACTGGTTGTCATTGATGCTGTAGCATGGAGGCTACAATGAAGCTGTAAATTAGCAGAGGGTTGGAGCCCTTGGGGTTTGTGCCTTAGAAGTTGGAAGGATTGGTGTCCTTGGATTTGGTGCTCCTATATCTAAGGTTGGTGCCTTGACAGCAGAGGGTTGGAGCCCTTGAGGTTGGTGCCTTATAACTGAAAGGATTGGTGTCCTGGGAGTTGGTGCTCCTAAGTCCAAGGTTGGTGCCTTAACAAAACAGAGTTGGTGCTCTCAAGGTTGGAGCCTCACAAAAGTCCAAGTTGGTGCTTGGGAATAGATTGGAACCATATATATATTGTATCTATTTTATTGCAAAGATTATCTTAATAAAAAAATTTATTCTTGTTGTTCATCTTGTGTTCTCAATATAAATGTTTTGACTGGAAAAAATAACAGTTGGAAAAGAAATACTGATTCACGCCCCCTCTCAGTATTTCCAACACAAACTGTTGGAGGAACTAATTGTGAGTTCAATCAGTTAAATGCATGCATGCAACTAGTGTTCTCTAGGTAACTGAATATTCTCTCATAAATAACCAATGCATGTCAGTTTAGAGAAAGACCCAGTTGAGATTAAAGACAGGAACATTCTATTATCAGTTGGAGGAATTTTCCTATAAAGGAAACTAATCCATGCAGAAGGAATTATCTCCTTCAAGATTTCACAATTATTTCAGAGATCATTGTTGTGTGTGAGAGGATTATTCACACAGGTTGTAGCCAAGGGACCCAGGAGAAACTGTGCAAGGAAATAGGAGGCTTGGAGGACTAAAGGAAGGCATATGTGTTGTCTATACTGTCTATCAACAGTAGTGAGGGATTGTACAAAGAGCTGGATAGCATGTGAGCTAAAGCTTTGTGTAATCCTGAGATATTCCACTTGTATGATAATACAAATAAAGGGGTTTTTAGCTGAGGCTTTCCCCATAGTATTCTTCTATGTTCATGTGTGATTGATTTCTTACTCTGTTATATGTGTTCTAATTGAACTTGCTCAAAATCGATTAAGCTTTCACAAGTTTGTTTGTAGAAGTAGACCAAGTATTTTGATTTAGTATATTGCATTATCAGGTGTTCTACAGTAAGAATTTCTACATGGTATTGGAGCAAAGGTGATCAAAGTGGTGAACAATATACGAAGAATAGAATTTGAAGTAAAAAAAATAAAATTGGGCTGCGAGTTTTCAGAGCAGATATGAAAATTTTTGTGCAAAATTTTCAGAAACAAATAGAAGATCTGGTTTCCTTGCGGAAAAAGACCCAAATTCAAAAAGAAAACCAGCTGAATCAGAGTTCGAATGAGGGAGATATTGTTGATTTAAGATCAACTCTTTTTCCAGAAAATTTCGTGATGGCGAGAACGATGAAATAGATTGGTGTGCTAGCCAAGAACCTATATGCTCTTGAGGTTCAAGATGAATGTAAAGCCTTGAGGAACAAGGCAAAGGTTAAAGACTTGGTGGTTGAGAGGGAGAGTAAATTACCTCTCAACATGCAGCCATAGAAGAATTCTCAGACAATTGTGGAGGAGCTACAATTGGAGATGCTAAGAGGAGACCGAGTGGAGGCATCCACTCATGCAGAGACCTCCAGTAGGGGGAAATTTTGAGCCAAGTGGGTAGAGGGATCACATATAGCCATACCTCCAGGTGGGAGGTGGGGTGTTGTGAAGTGACAGTCCCAAGAAGGCTGAAATAGCAGTAGGATCCTTGATGTACCCAACCTCTTTGAGTAGACCTTGCTATGGGAGCCTCGACGAGGAGTAGTAGGATTGGCTGAGTGGGTAGAGACAGATGTGGATGGAGCGACATAGGGAGCTTCAGCATCAGAGGGTGTTTCTAGCCCAATAGGGAGGTCGGTTGGGAGATAAGTTACTTACTTCTTAGTAACTGAGTTGCAATGCCGCAGTGGGCAGCACAATGCAACATGATGAGAGGAGGTGTAGTGCAGATGTAGTGCTAGGAGATATAACCAATAGCAGCACAGATGCAACGGGAGGAATCTGTGGGATTGATGCAGTCAGAGATCAAAGTGACATAGGCTAGAGCAGTTAAATACTGAAGAGCAAAAAGATGCAGAGTTTTTAGTTGATAGAGGCAATAACAGTCAGAGACTTTGATGACAAAGGTATCATTCTGATTCAAGTTAGATATTTTTTGTTTCTGGAGTTGCTGGAGCAACAACACTTGAGGGGAGTGTTGCATGCAGAACATTCCAAAGGTTCAAGACCGGGTTCGAGTTGAATGCCTTTCTTGTTGAGAGGGAGTGTTGAAAATAGCAACAAGAAATGCTAAAAATAACATTGCTATAAATAGAAATTCAGGATATACTCCAACTCTGTTTGAAATAACAAAAAATAGAAATGCTAAAAATAACATTGCTATAAATAGAATTTCGGGATATATTCCAATTTTGATTTGTCCTTGAATCAAAATTGAGAATTAAAATTCGAATTTAGTCTCACTAGATATTTGAAAAATAATTAATTAATTCGTCTTGAGTTAATTAGTTGGTGAAATTCAAACATGAAGTCTTTGTGAAGACATGCAACAATTATCCCTTTGATTGAGGAAGTTACCCCTTAATTAAGGAGATAAGGATGAGTTGTATTTGATTTGTAATTAGTTAGCTCAGTTAACTGAGTTAAGTCCAATTAAATTAGTTCCAAACAGTTGGAGGAACTAATTGTGAGTTCAGCCAGTTAATGCATGCATGCATGCAACTAGTGTTCTCCAGATAACTAAATATTCTCTCATAAATAACCAATGTATGTCAGTTTAGAGAAAGACTTAGTTGAGATTAAAGAGAGGGACATTGTACTATCAGTTGGAGGAATTTTTCTATAAAGGAAACTCATCCATGCAGAAGGAATTATCTCCTTCAGGATTGCGTAGTTATTTCAGAGGTCAGTGTTGTGTGTGAGAGGATTATTCACACAGGTTGCAGCCAGAGGACCCAAAAGAAATTGCGCAAGGAAATAGGAGGCTTGGAGGAATGAAGGAAGGCATATGTGTTGTCTATTCTGTCTATGAGCAGTAGTGAGGGATTATACTGAGAGCTGGATAGCTTGTGAGCTAAAGCTTTGTGTAATCCTGAGATATTTCCACTTGTATGATAATACATATAGTAAGGTTTTTAGCTGAGGCTTTCCCCAGAGTATTCCTCTGTGTTCATGTGTGATTGATTTCTTATTCTCTATTATATGTGTTCTAATTGATCTTGCTCAAAATCGATTAAGCATCCGCAAGTTCGTTTGTAGAAGTAGATCAAGTATTTTGCTTTAGTATATTGCATTATCAGGTGATATACATTAAGAATTTCTACATAAACTATTGCTCCTGGAAGTTTACCTATCATGATTGATCACCATAATTCAAGAGAATTCCATGTCATCCCTCGTTACTCATGGAAACTGGGCTACCCACACCAAGATTGTGAAGAAGACTCTATAAGGGTCAAAGTTGTAACTCTAATTGAGAGTTGAAGAAGTCAAACTTAACCCCTAGTTGGGTATTGGGCTATGTTATAAGTAAACCATTAGGTGGAAAAGGGGTTTCCATTTCTTTTATTGTATCTTGTTCCACAATACAATAGAATAACTTGGGAGTGGGAGTGAGAGAGAATAATGAAGGGAGTTTAGTGTCTATAGGATCATATTAGGTCACATGTCTTAGGTAACTCCACAGAGAGTGACTTATCCATTTGTACTTGTATTATTTCTATTCCAGAGAAAGGTAAAGTAGACTAGGCTCACCATTCAACTAGTTTTTCTCTTGTAATAGTTTCTCGTACCATATATTGTGTTCAATGTGGGTGGTATGTGATTGTATTTATTGTTCTGTATTTTCTGCATCTCATCTTTACATGCATAAGTTGATTTTTTTTTATAATAAATATGGAATCTTAGGAAATTAACCCTCACCGTATATATTCCAATCTATTTTTATCAAATCTATTATGACGAACTATCCATTGGAATAACCATCACAATTTACAAATCATATTTATATAAGATCAAATTTCTTTGGGGAATCTCATGGGAAGTTGCAAGGGATCTAAGATTCGATTTATGCATGTAGTTGTAAAACCTGAACCACGAAGAATGATTTTTTTCATGATAACCCTCGAAATTCGACAAAGTAGAGATTCTTGAGGTTGGAAGTGTAAGTCACAAATATAAACGTAATATGAACCTCCTTATGGTCTCTCTACCAAACAAATTTGGAATCAAATAAGAGGGAGGTTCTAACTCAAAGGTCAGATAATAAGGAAAATTGAGGGATCATGAAGATCGAGGGAGGGAGTCCAAGAAATAACTTGAAAAAGAACATACGATTTTGAGTGTTGTTACCTATTCACGGTCCCTGTTCAAGATGGAAGGGAAGGTTGACATCAAGTCATATCAACATGAAATTTATTCTTTAAAATTAAGTCACCTATTATAATAGTTAGAAGCTTATTTTATCATTTTCCACATAGAAGAGGAACCTAAAATATTATTTTCTAGGTTGAAGTTAAAGGGATATGCCTTGGTCTGGTGGGAAATCCATACAAAGACACTTAGGTTGGAGGGCGATCCCAAGTAACTATGTGGAGAAATTTAAAGCCCTCACAAATTCACACTTATACTTATCACGTATACAGAGGACCAATGGATCCAATGGCACTACTTTAGGAAAAGGGAAGGGTAGAGTGTACAAGGGTACGCTGTTAAATTTAGGAAGATGGCCATCATGTTAGGTATTTCTCCTAAGAGCCCATATTTACTCCTTGAATATGTTGGGGGTTTACATAGTCATATAAAAAAATAGTTGATGTTGATAAAGACAAGAACAATGAATGAGGCTTGTGTATAGTTACAATACCTAGAAAACATAGGAAAGAATAATGAGCATTCAAGTGGTTGGAAATAGAAAGAGCGAGAGGAATCTTCCAAGTAAGAGAAGAAGAAGTGGAAACAGGGAAAGGATAAGAAGATAGTAACTGGTGTAGGGATCCTAGCAAGCATTACAATCACAACAACATTAATGGTCACATAGAGTATAAGTGCTGGAAATGACATCTAAAGCTAACCTAAAGAATTGGAATAGGGATGGGAAGAAAATGAATCTTCTCACCACATATTCCAGCAATTAGGCAAAAATAAACTCTGTTGTGGAAAATAATACAGTCCTCACATAAGTGCATAAGGAGGGGAAAATGAGTAGCCTTCATCACCAGGAAGAAAAAGAGATGACCTAGCTCTTCCATATTAAGAAGACACATATTAATGCCTTGGTTGACTTTGGTTCATAGGCTAACATCAAAGCAATGGATCTAGTCAAAAAACCTGAATTAGAGGTTTGCAATCGTCTTAACCCGTATCCATTGGCATGGGTAAATAAAGATTTTGAAATCAAGGTGACAAAACAATGTAGAAAATAATTTGGTATAGGTGTTGATTTTATTGATGAAGTACAATTGGATGTAGTTACACTTAATGTATGTGGAGTTGTGTATGTGAGTCCCTATGTGTATATTTGGGATGCAATATTAATTCGGAGGGTTAACCAATACTAACTCATGAAGTATGGAAAATAATTCATCATCAACACACACAAAATAAATTCTAAAAATTCACTAGTAAGTGCCAACCAAGCCAAGAAATTGATTATTTATAGCAAGAGGTTTGTTTTATTATTTTTAAGAGAAAAGTAGTAGAGTGAGGAGTCAGTAAGTGAAAATTTATCCCTTGAGGGTTATATGAAGGAACAAAAAAACCAACTAGAAGGGTTTCTCTAGGAATACAAGGGAATGTTTGAGGAGCCTAAAGGGATACCACCCAAGACATAAGTGGAGCATTTGATCCAATTGTTGCTAGAATCTCCATTGCCAAATATTGGGTTATCCAAATAGTCTATTTTAAAAGTGATGTGAAGAAGCAGTAGCAACAGTTACTGGAGTAGGGAGTGATTCGACCAAGTAGCTCACCTTGTGGGTCACACATCATAATTGTGCTAAAGAAGCATGATATGTGCATTGAATATGTAGTGTTAAACAAGATTATGCTTAAGAATATGTACCCCCTACATAGGATTGAGTATCTATTGGATTAGTTGCAACAAGTGAAATATTTTACCTAGTTGTATTACTAGGTTCCATTCAAAGAAGAAGACACCTAGAAGACTACCTTGAAAACTAGACAAAGTGTTGGAGACTTTGAAGAAACGGTAGCTATTTGAAGATCTCAAGAAATTTGAGTTTGCACAATTGTAATTACTATATTGATCTATGTTATTCACGGAGGGGAGCTTAAGATAGTTCCTACTAAGGTGGAGGCCTTCATGAAGTGGGCGGTGCCTAGAAATGTCTCTAAAATGAGGAGTTTCGTCGGGGCAACACAATACCTAAGAATATTCATAGATTCAATTTTGGAAATAGCTACACCAATTGACATTACAACAACAAGTGTTAAGAAATTCAAAGGGGGGAAGGGTCAGGATCAGGCCCTTGAAGAATCGGAAAAGAAAATCAATCAAGCACCACTTCTTGCATTACCAAACTTGCAATGATCCTTTGAAGTGGAGATATATGTATGTGGGTGTGCTATGGGAAAAATCTTCATGTATGGAGGAAGGCCTATATGCTACCATTATGAAGTATTTCATGGGGTGGTTCTCAACTACCCTACCTATGACAAGAGCTCTATTATTTGGTGCAAGTTTTCAAAAGGTGGAAACACTATCTAATGGGTAAGGAGACCATTATCTAAACAAATCACCAACCACTATAGTACATGTAGGCCTAGAGTAAGTTACAATAGTATAAATAGTGATAAGTGGATGGGGTTCTTACAGTAGTTTTTTTGTATTACTCAAGTAGATGAATAAAAATACAAACAAATTTGATGGCATGCTTTCAAGGCCACCCACATAAAAAATTAAAGCTTTGGGAACTATGATGCACATGGAGCCTTTCACACATAATGCATGCTGAGAGGCATATGCAAAGGATGCAGAATTCAAGAAAGGGTTTCAACAATCGTAGATCCAAATTTATGTAGACAACGGAGATAAGATAATTGATTATCATATTTATAATGTGTTACTCTATAGGTTTGGTAGGCGATGTGTTCCCAAAGGTAAGTGATTGTGGCTAATCAAAGAGGTTCACACCTCCAAGGTTGTAGGGACTTTTGACGTGGGGAAGATAGTGGCACTAGGTTCATTAAAGAATGTATGATTTGTAGTACCAACAAGCCTAGTAATAAAAAACATGGTTTATACCATCCCTTACCTATACCCACATGTGCCTTCGATACCAAGGAGCATTGTTTTATATTGGGAAACCAAATTTCTCAATGCATTTTGGATGACATTGTGGGAGAAGATGGAAACAAAGTTGAAGAGGTCTACAACATTCTGGTCCACATACAGATGGGAAAATAGTAGTTAATAGAATTTTAGTGTATCTTTTGAGTGGTTATAATCAGATATATTTAAAGATATGGATGAAAATATGGTATATATACAATGCTCTTATAAAAAAATAATCCAAAATTCTACTGGTAAGTCCCTATTTGAAACTTGTTTGCATATTTTCTACCTTGAACTTTGAATATTTTATGTGGATAAGAAAGAAGATTGAGGATGGATCTCACAGGGGATGCATTAAGAGAAGAAAAAATTGTTGAGAATATTAGGTAGATCCATTTGTAATTATAGGAGATGTTGAAGAAATCATAAGAAACATACAAGGCTAGGCATGATCAACAAAGAATAGAGAAGTCATTTAGAGTTGGATACAGAGTATGGTTGCAATTGAACAAGGTGAGGCTACAAGGTCAACATAACAAAATCAAGGCTTTGCGATGTCATTGTTTTGAGATACTACAAAATGTGAGATATAACACCTACATACCCAATCTACTCCCATACATGTGCATTTACTGAATTGTGGATGTGGAAAATCTCAAATTATGAGCCTTCCATGTTGGATTAGGAAGAGGAACCAATCCTACCTACCATAGAGGATCTAACTCTAGACTCCTAGGTAGAGTTGAGAAAGGACACAATTCTAAATAAGAGGACCAAAAGTACAAGACAATGGTCACATGACCTTTTGCAGATTAGGTTCAAAGCAAAATTTCAAGGCAAAGAAAAGTTGTGCTATATGGAGAAGGAAAAGTACAAATTTCCTCACCTAATTAAATAAAAGATTCCGGGGACCAAAAGCCTCCCAAAGTGGGGTGGAATCATTTTCAATGGATCGTCATACTATTTTTAATCCATCTTGATGATTTTAGAGTGAAAAAAGTGGAGGAATGGATTTTCAAGAGTAGCTTTGTCATGGATCCTAGTATGGATAATCGAGATTTGAAACCTTTTAGGGGCATTTTGAGGCCTTCAATGAAATTTTTAGGGGTTAAAATTTCTTACATAAGTTCTAGGCCATGTAACAATGTTCCACATAAGATAAATTTCCAATAATGAAATAAATATCTTAATTTAAGTTCATATACAACAGTGATGCCTCCTTGTAATAACATCTTTCAACACTCATGTAGACCAGATGCTTTTATATGGCCCGGGCAGTTCCTTTCCCCTTACAAATTTGTCCTCATTTCAAAAAAGTGTTTTTTAAAAACCATACGTGACTTTTCCCACTATTAAAACGTGTACATATGTTTTCCTTATGGACAATATCCATGCACATTTTTTTTTTTAAATTTGAAAAAATATATAAAAAGCTATTTTTCGGGCGGGGTTTACGGTTTTACAGAAAGCCCACCTACAAGAGCCCGTGGCCCAATCGAATTAACTGGCATGAGTTGGTATATATACACCCTTTGGGTAGGCATAATTAATTCCTAATGAGAGGTATCATCCTTATGCCCAAAATTCCCTACAACAGGTCTGTAATTTTCCCATGCCTCCTGAACTCACAGTCTTCAGGAAACCCTTGTTTCCTTGTAGAGATGCTCAACATCCTTATCTGGCATCTTCTTGCATATATTGGAGAGAAAGTCTTCGATGGCTCAGGATGGATGTATCCAAAGGAAGGTTTTGTTAGTACCTTTGGTTAGGACTGGGTTGTAGCTTCACCTATTTTTGCTACTTTCAGTTAAAAAAGAGACTCATGTCATGTTTCCAAATTGCATTGTTGTTCTATGAATGTTAATTTATGATGAATGTTCTATGAATTCAGTGATTTTCTCGTGTCTTTGTGATTTATTTGTAGGTCTGTACATTTTTGAGGACGATAGAGGGTTTGGACCCTACGGGATCAACTTCAAACGTAGGACCTTCGAGTATGATTCTAATTCATAATCTTGTGAATTGAAGTGCTTGGCTTGATTGTATGAGTTCTCTTCATTATATTTTAATTCCGCTCTATTGGGTTGTCAATCCTATCCCTTGGTAACTTTTCCATTCAACATAATTGGTGACTCCACTAGGGAAATAATTGTAAAGTATTTCCTAAAGGGTTGTCTGGATTGATCAAGGTGTTTGGTTTGTTGTTTTATGCTTTTATCAGTCTCCAAGCATACTAGATGACCAAATCCTTCATCTTGATATTTTAGATATGGGATTGATTTCTCTTTTTTCTTCTTAGTTTACTTTTTAAATGAAATTTTTATTTAGAATAGTTGCATATATATGCAGTTGTAGTGTTTGAAACTCGTGTATATGTAGGTTGTCTGAGTAAACAATGCGTACATACACATACTTTCTTATATATAGTTGTGTATGTTTCTTAAAAGTGAAGTTTTCATTTGGCTGAGTCCTATGAAACCTTGAGTTTGTTCGTTTCTGGTCTTATATGCTTGTAGAAGGCTGAGAAACTTAATGTCAATAGTTTTTCTTGATATATTTAATTTGTGTGAGAAAAGCCTTGTGTCTACCAAGAGATTTTAATTTGTAGAGCCCGTGAAGTGTGGAGTTTGGTTTTAGATCTTCTCTGTGAACTATCTGACTATTTTTGTTCTTCATGAGTAGCTTTATGTCTATTTGAAAATTGTTTGTAGCCCATCCTTCTATTTTGCTTCTTTGTTTGCCCTAAGAGTTGACCTTTTTTATTTTTTCTTTTTGTTCTTGAAAGGGTTGGTGTTTCTTTTTTGAAGATCTGGGATCTCATTTAGTTGAGTCCTTTTTTATCTTTTGAATCTCTTAGATCTTTCTTTGCTAGGTTTTTGAGTGTTTCATGCTCCTGTTTGCATTAGTATTTGAAACTCCTTGTATTTGGAATCCTAGACTTGGTGAACTTGGGTATTATTCATTATTTGATTTTGAGATCCTTTATTTGCTTGTTTTCTTGAAGATTTGGATTTCATTTAACAAAGAAAAATAAAAATTTGTTGTGTTTATTTTTTCTTCTTCTTTTGTTTTCATTTCATTAGTTTGAATTCTTTTGGTTTGGCAACGTGGGAGTTTTGTGGTGAATTCAAACATTCCTTTTGTTTTGGGAGTGTGATTGGCATTGAAGTATTTTTCTTCTTTGTTTGGTTCGCTATTGTTTTTCTTGTCACAATTGCTTACCTTAACATTTATAGTTGAATATTGCATTACATATTAGTGCACATTAGGGCTAAGTACATTGGAGCAAAAAATTAGTTATTTTTTATTGTTTTTGAAAGTTTGAGTGCTTATCAAAAGATTTTTTTTGTTTTTTGTTTTTTGTTTTGTTTTTTGCTTTAAGTAGATTCTTGCAAAAACTTGTAGAAATCCCTTTCATTGAAGAAAAGAGAGTTGCATTTGTATGTAGCCAAGGTTTTCTTATTGGTTTCTTTTGTGTCAAAAAATCATAAGTTACACTTCAATGTCCTTTTTCCTAAATAACAAACATCAAAATGAATGCTTAATTAAAATGAATTAGACATTTTTCTTTTGTCATAGAAACACCAACTATTCTAGGGCATATTTAGGGCCTTGGAATAGATGTGTGGAGAGTAAACTCTCCAAGGCCACACAAACTAAAGTATAGAAGTTGATTAAAGAGTGGAATTCCAATATTGTACAGGTTGTTGGAGAAATCTCCTCTAAAACATGAGTCAAGCACTAGGACGTGCAACAATAAAGAAAGAGAGATACCCCCTCTCCTAGTTTCCTAACCACACATCCACAAATATTCCCCTTTGGCTTATGATTATGAGTTGGTAACCTTAGTTTCCTTTCCTAGGGACCACATAGGTGAGTGCGGGGGCAATGCCACAATACTTGAGATAGATGTTGTATCACTTTCATAGTACTTTTGGATGGTACCCCATGAAGCGAGGGTACTTGCACTATCAAAGCCTATTGTCTGGAGGTCAAGGTAACCATTTATCATACCTTCTCTATTAAGACTTGGGCTGTCATCATCCCGACTTACCTTTGAAAGGTGCCTTTTGTCCACTTACTTGTATTTTGGTGTTTGGTCCCGATCACATGGAGCAGAAATACTTGAAGGTTGTTTGCTTGTCCGTATCTTTAGGATTTTGTAGTGAGTGCTATGTGATCCTAGCCTACCTTAGGCAATTTGAATGATTTTATTTTCTTTTATTTATAAATAGTGGTTGATCAGTTGATTCGTCGATCTGGGAGGCTTCGTGGGTTTTCACCTACGAGTGTCGAGTCTTCACCTAAAAGGAACAATATAAATGTTGTTGGTTCTTTCCAACCATCTCAAGATAATGCCATGGAGACAAATCCTTCACCGAGGGTTTCTATTTTAGGGGAAGAACCTATTCTTGGTCATAGTTCGGACAGAAACATCTGTGTTCTCGCTAGGGTAATTTTTCAATCAGAGGACAACGTAGAAGTTGAGGATGTTCCAGATTCTCCTAGGATGCCTCCTGATCTTCTTCCTTCGAAACCTCCTTAAGATATATCATGTGTGGGTACCCATATTCATAGACCCAGTAGCCCCCTGCACTCTCCTTCTTTCATTATGTCCAACGTTAGTGGCACTAGTACGACTATTGATTCAACCGGTGTGCATACTCCTTTAGTTATAGGAGGAGGTACTTTTTCCATTCCTACTACTGCACCCAATACAATAGTTGCCCTCTCAACCTATGCTCCTAGTCTGAGTGGGCGCATCCAACCTTCTGCTCCTTTCATTGGTGCTTTTTCCTATGGGATGCCCTATGCTTGGATTTCTTCAATTCCTTCATCTATACCATCTACCACTTTGGCATCTATGCATTGTATGGTTAGTGGTTCTACATCATTACAAGGATTTGATTTTGGGAGTTGACATGTTCCTTCTTCCAATCCTTCTTTAGGTATTGGATTTGTGTCATTCCCTGGTTTCTCTCAAAATGTTAATCTCTTTCAAGTTTAAGGGAGGTAGGGTATGGCATATCCTCCAATGAGTGATTTAGGGGTTGATATCCCTTCTCAGTTATTTGGTTACCAAGGGAGTATTCCCTTCCCCATTGGCAGCACATCGAAAAGTTTTTCTCCTTTAACAAGTGTGTGGAACCCTTACCAAGGGGTTTCTCCTTCTTATAACATTTTGTTGGGAGGTAACCTTCCTGTTGCTCAAAGTTATGCGTTAAGTGGAGGATACCCTCCATATGCTCCTAGACAACAAGGTTTACCTTATAATCCAGGATTCTTTGTGAGCAATCCTTGACAACTTGGTTTCGCTCAAAATCCAAGATCTACCTTTCCAAAATTTGGGAACCCTAATCCAAAAGCTTGGAATCCTATAACGTTGCCGTGCTTACCATTCTTGGCAATGCTTGATTTACCTCATATTTCAAAATTAACTAATGATCTAATTCAGTATAATCCTGCTTGGCCCTGGGTCCCTTCCAAAATTCCATCAGACATACCCAAGTTTGAAGGGAAGTTTGGAGAAGACCCATCTGAACATGTAACCACTTTCCATTTGTGGTGTTCATCAAAATTTATAATTGATGATTTGATTAGGTTGAGACTTATCCAACGCACCCTAACTGGGAATGCAACAAAAGAAGAGCAAGCTATCTTTAGGGCCCAACAGTTAGAATTGGTTTATTCTGAGCTTGGTGTTCTTTATAAGATTTTTCCTAATGTTCCAAGATCTAAGATAGATCTGGCCAAGCCAAAACTGGGTCCTCATGCTGATGGGGTTCATGGATCACTTGATTCTAATATGGCTAGTTTGTTGGTTAATTATTTGCAACAATTGTCTTTACAATTTGTTCCGACGACACAAGCTATGCCATTTGTGTCTCCTCCTTTGCAACCCTCTATGGTTAATGTAATTTAATCCTCTAATTGATCTAGGTGGATATGGGTGGCCACTCAACTATTCCACCTCGACATCTAGTTGGTTTCGTCAATTTTCTTGTTTATAGCACAATTTACTATTTTTAGCAGTCTTTTGGGTCTTGAACTTTTAGAGCTATTTTGACTCCTTGAACGACATTTTTTCTGATGTTTGCAGCAGGCCCATAGAGATGGCTAGGGGCTTGCCACAAATGCTGTAGTACTCAAAGAGATATTTTTAACAAGGTATCCAACGTGCCAAATGAATATCATATGACCAAGCTATGAGCCCAGGAAGTTGGTTGTCCAACTGACCCTAATGGGGCCCACAAACTCTTGGAATTTCATTCCATTCATTGTTTAGGGTTTTCCATTGTTGTTCAATAATAAAAAGGCCCTTGATCCTCATTGTAGCACAGTTCAGAGGCATGTAGCTACCACATATCTTCTTAGAGATAAGCTACCATCACCTGAGTTAGTTTATTTCCATTCTATATGTAGGCATCTTTCATTTTTTTGATATTAATGAAATGAAGGATTATTTCTGCTGCATCTCTGTGTTTATGTTTATATTCGTACTTTGTTGCATTGTTGCATAAGTTTGAATTAGTGGTATTAGAGAAGTCTTATCTTTCTATGTTTTTCTTTGCATGTCCCCAACAAGGTCGGGGTATAAGGATTTGGGGCTTGAAATGGTTGAACCTTTGCAAGACCAACCTCACAAACCCTAACAAGCTCCCATGTTGGAAGAAGTGAAAGATGAGGGAGCAAAAGATCCCTTCATAATATTTCTCAAAGAATCCCTTGAGTGACAAAGGAACGTGATGATGGATAAATTTGCCTAGATCCTTCGGTGGATTCTCATCGGTGACACATCTTCATCCGGAAGCCACTATGGAGGCTCCACTCCCTTCAAGGTACAAGTCAACTTTGACATTCCCATATTTGAAGGCTAGATATATGTAGACGTCGTAGATAGATGTTTAAATTTGTTGTAAGGATATTTTTTGGTTCGTGATTTTTCCAATAGGGGAAATATTACTTTTGCACTCCTCAAAGTTTCCCCCCATGTTAAGGATTGGCGGGAAACCTAATATGAACAGAGGGATGAGAGAGAAACCTAACTATTTTCCATCGCACCCACTTGGAATTTTTTTTGATACACTAATAAGGAACAATATTACCCTGTGGGAAGCTATGAGGACAAGTACATATAATAGACTACGCTGCGAAAACAAAGGGATCAAGATGTGCATTAGTTGACAAATATTTTCCATACCCTACGCACAAAGTTGGGTATAAAAGATTCTAAGAAACATATGGTCCTCAAGTGCCATAGTTCTTTACAAAAATACATTCAAGAGGAAATGGACTTCATGGACATCTCCTCGCTTGGTGTAGCATACTGATATGCTTCCAGGATTGAGCAGAAATTCAAGCAGAAGAAGTGAGACTTTGGATCTGCAAACCCAAAGTAGAGCAAAGGTGCTCCCAAGCCACAAAGTAAAGGGAAAATTAAGATTGCGACCCTGAGGCCAAATCCTCAAAGTCGCAAGCGAAGAATAATGGGAAGGTGAATAAAGACACCAACAAGTGGTGTGAGTTCCATAAAACACCCACTTACAACATGAATGAATGTCGCGCAAAGTAGGGACTGGTGGATGACCTGAAAGACTCATATACAAATGCGTGCTCTGGCTCTGATCTAGACCTTGACAAGGGAACTAACAAGGAAATCAAATCATGGACATTGAATCCACTGCGATGATGGCTATCACCAAGCTCTAAAAGGTGAAACCCAGGGACCTAGAGGAGGGGGAGTGCCTCTTCCACTCGCAGATGTGGGTAAACGGTTCGTTGGTGCAGTTCAACGTTGATAGCGGGAGCCAGAAGAACCCGATATCAGTCAAGGTTGTTAAAATAATGAAGCTTCCAAAAACGCCGCACCCACAACCATACACCATCGGGTGGCTCCACCAAGGGAGAGATCTTTGTGTCAACCAATAGTGTCGCCTGCATTATAACATCAAGCCCTTTATAGATGAGGTATTATGCGATGTTGCCCCTCTGGAAGTCAGTGATTTTTTATTAAGCCAGCCATGCTTGTGGAAGCCTCATGTTGTATACAAATATAGACCTCATATTTAATTATTACTTTGGGTAAAAAATTGTATAGCATACCAGAGGTAGCACCACCTACTACCCTTTATTTTATATTTGCTAAACAATGCAGTAAGATCATCTCCCAAACTGAGAAATTTGTCTTCCTTGTGATTCACCCTCAGAACAAGAGGAATATTATGGCCACATCCATAGCCTCTAGATAGGGTCCTTCACATCACAACAATAGATGGACAAGGTTGTGGAGGAGTACAGGGACATATTCACCTCACCCACAAAGGTACCCCTACATTGTCAGGGCAAGCACTCCATCGATATGACCCTGGGTGCATCGTTACCTAATGGAACAATCTACCGACGCTCTGTTTTGGAGAATGATGAGATCAAGAGGCAATTTCAATAGCTGTTGTAAAAAGGGCACATTAGACTAAGTTCAGAACCTTGTGGGAGCCTGATTATGTTGGTGCAAAAAAGAAAAAAACCTAGAGAATTTTTATTGACTATCGAGTGTTGAATAAGATCACTGCCTTGAATATGTATCCAATCCCATGAATTAATGACATTCTAGACTAGCTCAGGGGGCCCAAATATTTCAGCAAGACTGACTTGAAGTCTATTATCACCAAGTACCCATTGAACACTATGATGTGTGGAATATTGCCTTCAAATCCAAAGAGGGTCTTTTCGAATGGATGGTCATTCCTTTCAAGTTGACGAATGCCCCCACAACCTTCATGCAATTGATGGATGACATCTTGTGACCCTTCACCAACTCGTTCATGGTAGTGTACCTGGATGACATCCTAACCTTCAGCTGGAGTTGGGAAGAGCACATATGCCATATCTGACAGGTACTTCAAACCCTCTGACAAAATAAATTGTGTGTCAATTTGGAGAAATCCACTTTTGGTATGATTCAAGTTCAATATATGGGGTACATCATTGATGAATGGGGTGTGCATGTGTAACCAACCAAGATACAATTTATTCGAGATTGGCCAGTCCCAACCACTCTATCAAATCTCTAGAACTTTTTGTGTCTTGTGAATTTCTATCGCAGGTTCTTGTTGGTATTCTCTCATATCACGTGGCCTTTGAGTCAAGTCACCAAGGGTGGAGTGAAAGAAAAGTTATTTCAGTATGAATCGCAACATAAGGTGTTTTCCAAGCTGAAGCATCACCTTTTCTCTACACCAATGCTCACATTACCAGACCTGCAACAACCATTTGAAATTGAGATAAACACTTTTGATTATGCCATTGGTGTCGTTCTTACCCAACAA
This sequence comes from Pinus taeda, assembly GCA_000404065.3. Lineage (NCBI taxonomy): Eukaryota > Viridiplantae > Streptophyta > Pinopsida > Pinales > Pinaceae > Pinus > Pinus taeda. Next base: position 35,341 of record APFE030702527.1, on the reverse strand, counting down.
GGGCATATAGTGGCATATCACAGTGAGACACTTTTAGATACAATCCAAAAGTATTCGACTTATGACAAAGAGATGTATTGTATTGTGCAGGCCTGCCGACAATGGAAGCATTAGGTTATTGGGAAGGAAATGGTCATCCACACAGACCACCAACCCTTGTAGTTCATATAAACATAAGCGAAGTTGCATAACAATTGCCATTAGAAATGGTCCACATATATGCAACAATTTCATTTGAACATCAAGTATAAGAAGAGAAACACTAATAATGTTGCAGACTATCTCAGCCAACCACCGGTTATGGCACTGACCACTCTGCTTAACTCTTGTGGACATGAGACTTCGAGGTGGCTGCATCTTTACAAGAGCGATCTAGAATTTGACACTACATACCAGATGCTCCTTGAAGGAAGGCAAGTTCTAGATTTTCACCTCTAGGGTGCACTGTAATGCCACCTGGGACACCTATGTGTTCCTTCAAGTGAGCGTGCTAATATGATTTGGGAGGTGCACTATAGTCGGGTCACTGAAAATTTTGGGGTAGAGAGAATGGTGGCAGTGTTGCATACGTATTTTTATTGGCTGAACCTTTGACAAGATATTGGGAAGTACATCAAATCCTACACTGCTTGTGACATTTCCAAACTTACAATCAAGAAGCAAGGCCTGTATACTCCTTTGCCTACTCTTAGTTAGCCCTGGGAATCCATCTCCATGGATTACATGTTGGGCCTTCCTTCTACCAAGCATGGAAATGACTACGTTTTTTGTGGTTGTCGATAGATTCTCTAAGATGGCCATTCTGGAGGCCTGCAAGAAGAGTATCACGACAGAAGCCACTGCCAAGCTCTTCTTTGAACGAGTGTGGGTGCACTTTAGGATCCCATTTTCCATTATCTTAGATCAGGATATGAGGTTCTTGAGTGCATTTTGGTCAAGCCTCTGATCTATGTTGGATACCAAGCTCACTAAGTCCATGACCTTCCACCCCCAAACTGATAGCCAAACAGAGGTCGCCAACAAGATGATTGTGCACATTCTGTGCATGTACAACTCAAAGCGTCAATGCACATGGGATAAAAGCCTCCCCTATGTCCAAGAAAACTACAAAAAATCTGTCCATAGTTCAACTGACCACAACCCCTTTCAGGCAGGGTTGGGATTTCAACCACCATGTCCCATTAATGTTTCCATACCACTGGCAACTACTCAAACATATTCGACTCATGTCCAATCCGAGGCTGATAGGGATACCAAATTCATTGAATGCATTCAACACATCCACCAGTAGGTCCATGACATAGTGGACATAGAAAATTCCAAATACAAACAATGGCATTATCAGCATCGGGTGCACATAATTTCTATGTGGGTGACAACTTTTGGTTACATTTGCAGAAGGAGCGCTTTGCTGGGACCCATCGCAAGCTTCGCCCTCTTTGATATGGGCCTTACACCATCACTAAGGGAGTAGGAGGCAATTATTTCGAGCTTAGCATTCCACCGTTCCTTGGCCTGCACCTAATATTCAATGTGGACCAACGGTAGCCATACTTTCCCCCATTGCTTGACACATCAGACATAACTGAGAAACTAACATAAATAGAGCTCAACCCAAGCTATATCAAGCAGGCCATGAATGATAGGATCATGGATGCAAAAATCAAGAACACTTGCCAGTAGAGGATCTAGATATATCGAGTTTTCAAAGCAGGCCAACTCCTTCACTATGGAAAATGGCTCACCAAGGACTAGGTTCAACAAAAATTTCCTCACCTCATGGAGGATCTACACACAATGGGGACCATTGCTTCCTAAGGGGGGAGGATTGATCCAAGTGGATATGGATGGCCACCCATTTATTCCACCTGAACCTCTAGTTGGTTTCATCATTTTTCTTGTTTATATCATAGTTTACTGTTTTTATTAGTTTTTTGGGTCCTAAACTTCCAGAGTTGTTTTGACACCCAAAATGACATTTTTTTTGAGGTCCACAGTAGGCCCATAGAAATAAATAAGGGTATGCTACAAATGTTATAGTACTTGGAGAGGTCTTTCTAACAAGGTATCATATGCACCAAGAAGAGAACATATGGCCAAGTTATGACCCCAAGAAGTTGGTTGTCTAACTAACCCCAATGGGTCCCACAAACTCTAGGCGTTCCATCTCATAGGGTTAGGGTTTTGGTTGTTTATGGCTTTCTCTTATTATTAATAATAAAAAGGCCCTCGAGCCTCATTATAACATAGTTCAGAGGCATGTATCTGCCACATCTCTTCTTAGAGATATGCTACCATCAATCGAGCTAGTTTATTTCCATTCTATATGTAAGCGTCTTTTAGTTCTTTGATATTAATGAAATGAAGATTTATTTATGATGCATCTATGTGTTTATGCTTAAATTTGTATCCTGTTGCATTCTTGCATAAGCCAGGATCACTAATCCTAAAGGAAACCAACCATCTGTTGGGAATAAGAAAGGAAGAGGTAAGAAAAGGGGTAAGGAGGAGAAGGGGAATGAAAATAAACTAAATGCTAACACTGGTGAGGGAAATAAAGAGTCTAACAAGAAATTAAAATTCCCTTGCAATTTATGAAGTGGGGATCATATTACACACCTTTGCCCCAAGATTCAAGATGCTCAACAAGGTCCTTCTATTTCCCAGACTATGCTTAACAACCCTTTCCCCAAGGGAAACAATTACTTACTGATGTGAATGCTAATGCTGGAACCCCTTCAAGAGGTATCTAGTTAGAAGGGGAATCTCCATCAAATGTATATATGCTTAAGGATCATGTTGGCAAAGATACTAGAGCTCACAATTATGGAGAAACAAAACCATTTAAGGCTAAATCTACTTTTGATACTCAACAACCTCTTCATATAGGGAGGCATGTTGTTGAGTCTATACCTCAAATTCCAAAAGGCTCCTCAAAGTTCTCGACTTTTAATCCAAAGGCTAGGGATGCTCATAACTATTATATTATTGAGGGTTTAGCTCAAAGTCCCAATGCTATGTCAACGTTAGAGGTACTCCTGTCGTGCCCAACACAAAGGAGTGATTTACTCACTCCAATTGGAGTAGTTGACCCAAACAATTCTCTATTGATTATGTTTGATACTTAAACTGTCAAACCAAGAATCCCTCATCATGTGGATTTTCAACTTAAATCCACATACTGAAAGAAGACTATCTTCCATACTGTAGTTGATGAAGGGGCTTCCACATGCGTAATGTCTATGTCATGTTGGAAAGCAATCGAGTCTCCTGAATTGGTTCCTTCTCCAACTATTTTAACTGCATTCAATGGACACTCTCATAGGCCTCATGGGATTTCGTTTTCCTTCCTGGTTGGAGTTGGGGGCAACGTAGTCAACATGATGTAGAAATAGTCGATGCTAATCTACACTATAATATTTTATTGGGTTGGAACTGGGTATATGCTATGAATGATGTTGTCTCATCCTTATTCTGCATACTATGTTTCCCTCATGCTGAGAGAATAATTATGGTTGATAAGTTGGCCTATTCTCCCAATGACCCTAATGCATCATGTGACTCTATTGCCGTGTTAGTCAATAATTCTCAACAACCTATTGAGAATTTTTGGGTTGGGATGTATTCCTCATTGATGTGTACTTTTGATCTTCCACCTTCGGCACATCACATCAATGCCATTTATTCTACATCCATTGTACTTCCTCGAGAATGTTCTTTTAGAAAAAATTATTTCGAAGATCCTTGGACTTTGCCTCTTTCTACTATCACATTAGAAGAGGGGAAAATTGTTGGAATGGCTTATCCTATGTCCGCAGCTGAAGTTTCATATCAAGCTATTGTTAGTAATGCTCTAGATACAAATCCAATCTTCGTTTTACCAAAAGATTTGGAAAATGATGTGGTTCCTGTATGGGCAACTGACTCGACTATGGTCATAGATTGTCTTGATATTATTTTACTACTCGAAGAGGTGATTCTTGAAGCAATGACAAGTGTAGAAAGGTTGTGGGATGATTTGCAGCATCGATCTTATTTTCTCCCTGAGTTGCAAAAAGTTGAGTTCAGTTTGTCTTATTCCTCCTCTATTGGAAGCATTCATAGGATTTTAAATTATGTCTCAAGTACATTTTATTATTTATTATTATTAACTATTATTATTTTATTATTATATTATTTTTTTTACTTTTTATTTTTTCGTCCGAAGGTAACATGGCTAATATCTCACAAACTATTTTGGTGAACATTTCCAAGGATCCCAACTTTATAGAGAATTTATTCATAGGAGTTGATTGTTCCCCGAAAGAGGTAAATATTTATACTCATCTCTTTAAAGAGTTTCATGATGTATTCGCTTAGTCTTATGAGGAAATGTATGGAATTGATCCTAGCATTCTTTAACATGAAATCAAAACTTATGAGAACATGAAACCAATATGCCAGAAGCTTTGACCGGTGAACCCTAGGAAAGTTGAAGCTATTCTGGCAGAAGTAGAGAAATTGCTTAAGACAGGCTTCATCTACCCCATTCCTATTATAGAATGGGTTTCAAACCTCGTTTTGGTTGATAAGAAGCAAGGGACGATCCTTGTATGCATTGATTTTAGGGACCTTAATAAAGCTTGTCTGAAAGATAATTTCCCCACTCCATTTATAGACCAAATTATTGATGAGTGTGCTAAAAATGATATTTTATCCTCATAGACAAATTCTTTGGGTATAATCAAATTACAATTCATTCTGAAGATCAACTTAAGATAACCTTTATTTATCCTTGGGGTAAATTTGCATATAGGAAAATCCCTTTTGGCCTAAAAAATGTTGGAGCTACCTTTTAGTTGGCCATGTCTTATGCTTTCGACGACATCAAAGATATTATAGAAGCCTATTTGGATGATCTAGTTGGTCGCTCTCGAAATAGAGGAGAACATCCAAAACATCTTCACCTTGTTTTTTAAAGATGTTGTTATTATAAAATATAACTGAATCCTCGTAAGTGCATTTTTGGTGTGACATTGGGTCAGTGGTTGGAATTCATTGTTTCAAATGAAGGGATTAGGGTTGACCCCTTCAAGGTTGAGGAAATACTTCAGTTGCCTCCCCCATCTAATGTACATCAACTTCAAAGTCTCCAAGGTAAAGCCAATTTTTTATGGAGATTCATCATAAATTATAGAAAGATAACCAAAGGGAATTTACTTAAAAAATAGTCCCATTCATTTGGGACAAATTCAGTCAACGCTCTTTTGATACTTTGAAAAAAGCATTAACCTCTGCTCCTTTTCCTAGTCCACTTGATTATAGCAGAGATTTCCTTTTCTATCTTCCAGTGGCAGAATCAACCATTGGTATTGTTCTGGTTAAGGAAGATGATGTCTTTAAACAACATGTTATCTATTACCTAAGTCATTGATTGGTAGGTCTTGAACTTTGATATTTGAGAAATTGGCTTTGGCAACACTTCATGTGCTCTAGCGGCTTTGTCATTATATTTTGTTAAGGAAAACCATTGTAGTTCGTAATGTCAATGCTTTTCAATTTGTTCTCAGTAAGCGAGTGATTGGGGGAAAATACAATAGATGGATTGTGATTTTGCAAGAATTTGATCTTGAGTTTATGTGAGAAAAATCAAAGAAATACTTGGTTTTTGGAAAAATTGATTTCAAAATTGCCTTGTGACGGAGATTCTAATTATTATGAGTCAATTACTAATGAACGCCTCTTTTTGGTCTCCTCACAAGATTATTGGTATCGAGACATCGTATTATATCTCCATACTTGGAAGTTTCTTTAATCCTTTTCTAAGGATGATTTTCATAAACCATGCCATCTCGCTAAGAATTATTTGATTATCAATGGTACCTATATCGTCATTAGATTGACTCAATCATAAAATGTTGTTTAACCTTGGAAGAGGCTGAATCAGATTTAAATGATTGTCACAATGGGCTTGTGGTGGTCATCTACCTATTCCATACTTATCAAGTGTATACTCAAAAAATATGAACTTATCCAACTCCACTTTTTCTTGTTCTTACCATCGGTCCATTTACTAAATGGGGAATATACTTTACAATGTGTCACCTGACATCGGCAAGGGGGAATATGTATATTATCGTGGAAGTTAACCACTCCACAAAGTGGATGGAGGCCATTCCTACCTTTAATAACAATGATGAGACGACGACACTTTTCTTTTTTAATCAAGTCATTTCATGTTTTGGTATCCCTAAATATATTGTCACTCACAATGGGAGTCACTTTCAAAATAAGTTGATGTATGAATTGGCTTCTATATTTGGATTTAGGCAGGTGCATTCCCCACCTTATTATCCTTAGACTAATTGGAAAGTTGAAAGTGTTAATAAATCCATTAAAATGATCATGAAAAGGACTATTAATCAAGCAAAGTCCAATTGGAACATCATGTCATATCTTTCTTTATGGGCTTACTGAACGTCTGTTAAGTCTACTATAAGATTTACTCCATTTTAGTTAGTATATGGTATGGAATCAATCCTTCCCATAGAATGTCAGATTCCATCCCTTAAGTTAGAAATCCAACTTCTTCCTGACACGTCAGGCTTAGAAGAAAGTCTTGTTCAATTATAACATCTTAATGTGCAGTGTCGAGATGTCACTACAACAAATGAGGCCAATAATAAAAGAGTTAAAGTGCAATATGATAAGTCCATATGCTCTAGGGTTTTCTCTAAAGGCAACCTTGTCTTGATCTATGACCAAGACAAAGAAACCTTGGAGGAAAGTTTAAACCTATGTGGTATGATCCTTATATTGTTAAATGAGCCTCAAGAAGGATGCTTATGAATTGGTTTATTTCGAGGAAAATGTGTTATCCGAGCCCAATAATGGGCTCTATCTAAAGAAGCATTATGCTTAGGATATTGCGTAAGCATATGCTTTGTTTTGTAAATATTGTACACAGTATTTTAGGTTCTATCTATGGGTTTCTTGGTGATGGAGTAAATTGTGATTTCGATCTCTTTTTCAAGTATCAATGGGTGATCCAATGTACTTAGGGTTTATAGATGGTGTTTTTCGGCACACCAGGAACTTAGCTTCTGCAACTTGGGTAAGTTATTATCCATCTGGTCAGTTGTTGGTCACTGCTGGTGCATGTATACTTCCCACTTCTAGTAATATGGCCAAATATAGTGCCATGATTGAATTAATTTCAGAAGCAATATCTCATGATATTCAATTGTTAGTAGTATACCTAGACTCACAACTAGTGGTGTCTAGATTAAACAATGTTTATCATGTGAGAGATCCTTTGTTACATCGACAATTTGTGAGAGTGAGATTTACTTGAGCGATCAACATACATTCATATTCCACGATCAAATAATTCATTTGCAAATTATATAAAAAACCATGTATTATATTGGCATATTAATCATTCATCACATTAAATGAAAACATCATGACATTTTTCATCTATATATATGATCATCTCGAAATTGTTGTATATACAGATAAATAATGTTCAAAATTTTACAAAATGTAGGAAAATGTCCTACAAAATTAGGGCTTATGCCCAAAGATGTCTCTATCTGATCAATCTAATCACATAATATCTAAGTATGAGGGAATTTCCTTGGATGCGTGTCATGGTAATGGATGATGGTATTTACCACTTGTCAAAAGAGTCACACCGAATCTCGTGGTACTATACCAGATGCCTCTGTACAACCTTTGGTAGATCCTCTATTGGTGCCATTGGAACTTGACGAGTCAAACTCTCCAGGTTCCTATGAATATCTTAGACGACCCTCTTAGACTTAGCTGCTACACCTTGCACATCCCTACCGCGATGCTTGTGCCTTGGTAGACCATCAAGCCTTACTAGTCCAACATATGCATCATTATCATTAAATATTGTCAATACTTTTGTTCCACGAAAAAGATTTTAATTTCTTGATATTATCTTAAAAAAAAATTGAAATATAATAAAAAATTAATATTTTTTTACCAATCTTTCCCCATGCAATATCTTTAGGAAGCACTAGTTATGGGTCTCCTCATAAATCTACTCCTCCATAGGGGTAGTCCTCTATACCTATGACTTGTTCCTCCCACCATTGGAAGAACTCGTCATCATAAGCTTCCTGAATGGCTTGGCCTCCTCCAAGTCTACTTATCAAATATTCCCACCGCTCCATCTGAAGATATCTTGGATTACCGATGGGGGGTGCTACGCGTGGATGTAATGCTAGGATATACTCTAAGAAAAATGAGCAAATTATGGTGCCATAACTAAATTTTTTGGTTTTACCCTGTTTGCATGATGTCGGTTGGTTCTTCATGTTACCCAAGGGCGTAGTGCACTAGTCATAAACCATAGGTTTCAGGCATTCTGTTGCTAGGAACATAGCAGGTCATGAATCCTAATGTAAACCTTTACCACTTGTTGAATTTTAAGTTGTAACATAGTGGTAAAGCCTTCCCTACATGGGGTCCCTAATTTGAACCTCACTAGCATATGTTGCTCATGTTGCAAATCTTATATAGGCTCGGGAGTCCTCTTTAGTCTTGTCACGATGTTGCGTTGAAGCCTCATTCTTCTTCCTTGCTCTTATTCTGAATCTGTACCCTAGAGGCTCCCATGTGTTGAGTTGTACTATTGCATTGGATATTGACTACTTACACCCTTTTGGCCTTAAGTCAGTTTCATTTAACTCTCGTATAAGCCACTTTTTGTCCATGACTGTTTTGCAAGATCAAACCATGCATTTGTTAGCCTTTACAAATTGACACCTTTTACCTTGGAGGGAACATTCCCTGAGTGTTAATGACCCACATCCATAACCTTGCATTGAGCATAGGGATGTTCCAAACCCAAGGACTAGTTTTTTTTCCTTTTACACTTGTTCCCTCCACTATATTATTGATTTTTTTTTCAAGCTTTATAATATGAAAAAGACAAAAAAAATGAAATATCCCCCCCAAAAAAGAGGGAATGGGAAGAGTTTCTTTCCTCACTTTGGTAGTAGAGTTAGTTGTGTCGCCCTTGAACAAACAACTTAAAAAATAAGTATTTCCTCCATTGAGTTGGGACTTAGTTTACTTTTAAGAAGCCAAAAACTTGTCTTAGAGTCAATATTCCTCTGGTTGGTCACTCATCCAATCATATGGGAAGTTTGTTGATGTCTCCTACATCACAAAATTATGAAAAGCTCATTTTATGTTTCCTTAAAAGTCACAAAATGTCGTGCTTTTGTTCAAGGGAAGCTAGCCTTTGTGTTAGCCATTATGCAGTGTCTCTTGACTCATTTCTATAGGCCAAACCCAGTTTGTCAAGTTATTCTTGGTATTATATCAATTATTTTGGTCATATACTCATGTCAATAAAGAATTTCCTTAATGAATTCTTGTTGGCGGGTTTACTCTTATCGACTTTGACAAATTGTTATGAGAGTAGACCTAGAGTTGTACCCTGACCCTATTTACAACATTGATAGGTGGCCTTGTGCCCAATATCGATCGACATCATGGGTTTAACAGGGTGGTTTCCCGCGTTAGCTTACATTATCACACATTGGGATTCGTTCAGTACTTTGGTTTCCATTTGACCATATTGGTGGATTCCTTGCCTCAATGTCAAGTTTCATGATTGGTTGGTTCATAGGATTTCTTTCGTGCATTAGATATATCTTGTGCACACCGAAAATGTACTTTGTGGTGGTTAATTCAATCTTATTCATTTGAGTTATTCCAAATTATTGGCCTGTGGGTTATGCTCGTTCTAGTTGACATGGGATTCCCTAATGCCTTCCTTCCAACGGATCTTTTCCCATTGACTCCATCTCATTGCTATGGGAACAAAATCTAGAGTTCTTTTATCAATACCTTAGGGTTTGTACTCATCAATGGAAAACTCCTTTGCTATCGATTGTGGGAATATACCAATGTCCCCTAATTGATAGATTCCTTCAAGTATTCAACTTAAACTCCTTTATTCACAATTGTTAGATAGTAATGGGGTACCTTGCCACTCATTATCATTATTGGTGAGTTGTATCACGTTTATTAGCAGTATACATCAATGAATGGAAATCAAATGATTTCTCACATGGTCAACTTCAACTCATTTATTCACATAGTGTAGAAATGTAATATCCGTGGTCAATGAAGACCTTGGGTTGTGCCACTATTTCAAATTACTTGATAGTTTCTTCAACTTCTTATTAGTGATATCCACACTTATATGTTGCACACTCTTTCAGCAAAATCTTAGATCTTGGCACCTGATTTTTGTATAGTACCACTACTCCATCTATATGACTTTGGTAATTTTGTGGGGATCAATTATACAACATCTTTTGTATAGATATCCTCCTATATGATACTGATACATAGCTCGATGTGTTCTTTCATGGCTATGATCTATTGTTCCATTATGTATTCTTATGATCATTATCACACTTATGTTGGATCCACATTATGCTCGATCAGTGGACATGCTTTACTATCTGTGAGCATGGGTATGCCCGCCTCGAATACAAGTTCTCTTTCTGACTCCTTCCATAGGCATTTGATGGCTTGGAATTTAGTGATCTCCTCTTGAGATTTTCAAATAACTCCTCCTTTTATACATAATGTATTTCGGCCATCAGTCCCCCTTTTGACATCATACATTAGGGGGAATATGTTATAACATATTTCAACACTCTTGTAGACAAGATGCTTTTATATGGCATGGATAGTTCCTTTCCCCTTCCTGACCTGTTGTAATTTCAAAAAAGTGTTTTTCAAAAAATATACATGACTCTGCCAATATTAAAACATGTACATATGCATTCCTTATAAACAATACTCACGTACACTTTTAAAATTTGAAAAAATATATAAAAATCTATTTTTCAGCGGGTTTTACGAGTTTTATCGAAATCCCACCTATAGGAGCCCATGATCTAACCAAATTAATTGGTTTGAGGTATTTTCACTATACCCAAATTTCCTAGATCAAGTCTACAAATTTCCCGTGTCTCCTGCATTCCTAGTCTTCAGGAAACCCTTATTCCTTGCAGAGATGCTCAACCTCATTATCTAGGATCTTCTTGAATATATTGGAGAATAATTCTTGAATGGCTTGGGATGGATGGATTAGGAGGAAGGTTTCATCAGTACCTTTGATTAGGATCAGGTTGCAGCTTTAACAATTCTTGTTGCTTTCAATTAATAAAGGGACACATGTCATGTTTCCAAATTACATTATTGTTCTATGAATGTTAATTTGTGATGATATATATAAATATATGTGTGTGTGCTTGTACTTTGAATTCAGTGATATGCTCGTGTCTCTATGATTTATTTGCAGGTTTGCACATTTTGGAAAAATATAGAGGGTTTGGACCCTATGGGATCTACTTAAAACTTAGGATCTCCGGGTATGCTTCTAATCCATAATCATTCAAGTTCTTGGCTTGATTATATGAATTCTCTTTGTTATCCTTTTATTTCTCTCTATTGGGGCGGTTAACCCTAGACCTTAGGAACTTTTCCCTTCAACACTCATGGAAGTTCATCTATCATGATTTACCAACATATTTCAAGTGGATGTCATGTTAGACCCCACTACTAGCAGGGAAAGGTCTAACCACATGAAGACTTTGAAGAAGACTCTAGAAGGGTCAAATTTGTAACTCTAGTTGAGAGTTGATGAGGTCAAACTTAACTCATAGTTGGCTATTGGGCCACTAGGAGGAAAAGGGGGTTCCATTTTTTTCTATTGTATCTTGTTCCATGATATATCATAGAAACTTGGGAGTGGAAGTGAGAGAGTACAATAAAATAGTTTTACTACCTATAACAACCTATTAGTCCACATGTCCAGGGTAATTCCTTGGAGATGACTTCTCCTTTTGTACTTGCATTATTTCTTAGAGAAAGAGAGAACAAAGCACCCTCACCTTCATAGTTGAGTTTTTTGCCACAAGGGTTTCGTAGATTATATATTATGTTCATTGTAGCCGGTGTGTAATTATATATATTGTTCTCTATTTTCCACATTTCATCTATTACATGCATAAGTATAAAATAATAATTAATAAATTTGGAATATGAGGAAACTAGTCCTTAAGTATAGATTTTAGTCTATTTTTTATCACAAATGTTGTGATGAACTATCTGATAAAATATCCATTATAGTTTACATATTAGTAGTGTCTATATCAAACCTTTAAGGCTACTTTATGGAAGTGGGATTGTAAGAAATCCACTTGCTTCAACCATCTTTAAAGCTCTTTTTATTAGATCAACATCATCTTTTGCACATTGAGAAGTTTCTAAAGATATACATTTCATCCAAATCCAATATTTGGACCCAAAGTTATGCCTAGATGAAGATTTTCCTTTCCAAGCACTTCTCACCCAAGAGACTTAGGTTCAAGTCTTACCAATGGAACCAATGTTGCAGTCTAGTGAAAATTATGCATTGGTTATGAAAAAGTCCTTATACCAAGAATATTCTAAGTAAAAATAGACATGCAATCACATATATAAATAACATCAAAGAAAGAAAACAAAATTAGTGGACCAACAATAACACCTCTTGTATTAATCTACAATGATACTTCATTTTACATTTGTGAGATACATACATATACACATATACAAATACATACATACACACTAGACCCTTGACAGTTGCAACTAATTTAAATCCCTAATTAACATAGTTGGTTGACTTGACTAGATAGTTGATCGACTTAAGTATTGACTAAAGAGTCTAGTTGACTATCTCGACTTGTGGGCCTAGTCGACTAAGTTGACTAGTCCTTGCAACAATTACCATGTGGCATAAAAGTGGAAATCCTTTTTCCCATGTGTCTCCACTATACAATACCACATCAACTAACATGTCTATAAAATGTGGAAACCCTTACCCACATGTAGCCACTGCCTAGGGACACATCCTCATTTGACAAATCCACCTTCCACTCACATCTATATATAGTATTTTCCATAATTTCCCATTATTATGATTTTTTAGATTTTTGGTCTTTTGGATCCATTCGATTTAGGATTTTCCTTTCCCCAGTCTAGCAATTTTTCTTTTCTTTTGTATTCTCACTACAATCAATGAGTTAACGTTCTAGATGTTCGATCTAGGAAATTTTAAAAGTCCCATTTAAATAAGACCCTAGATTTCTTGACTCCACATCACCTGCCATTACCAACAACATGCCAACCACCAAATCAACTCTTATGCACCACAATTCACCACACCATCACGCCACATCGAAATTCAATGTTAGTATTCCATGTCACCCAAACACATCATCATGCCACATTAAAACCTACCTACTTGTTGGGTTTGTAAGTGACCATGTGGGATCCATGTAACTTCCTCATATTTATACATTGGAAACAAAAACTGGGATTTAAAAAAAGGTTAACATTGCAATTCCTTTCAAATTTCCTTATCTCTTGCATCCTTGAAATCAAGGCTTATCTTGCACAAAAGTTCCTCTACTTTCTAGTTTCACTATGCAGGCCATCCAACATCCAACTTTTTAGAAAAAACGTTTATAAGGTTTCTTGGATGTCTGCCCTTCCACCCCTGAAAATTTTTGATTTCAGTCACCATCATGATAGATTCCATTGCCCATTTATTGTAATTAATAGTTTCTAGATCGAACAAATTCATTAAAATTTCTCTTAACCCTCTAGATTAGGCTAAAGGATTCACATCAACTTATTTAATCAATCAATTAAATTCACAAATCCACATAGGTTGATGTGACTTAAGAGGATTTCTATCACCTTTTCTTCAGAGTCACACTATCAACATCCATGTGTGGTTAAATTCCTCTTCCTTTTCATAGGTTGTCTCAATTTCATACACACTTCTCTTCATTGTTTCTCTTTTCCAACCACACTCTCACACTTTCTACTCTTCTTTGCAACAACAAACACCACTTTGCTATTTTCTCCAACATACCATCATCACCTTGCATGAGAACTTAGGGTCTCTGTCTTGGTCTACATGATCAATTCAAAAGTCTTCAAAATGGGTGCGTAGCCTATATCCCTAGAACAATTTAAGACCACTTCCCATAGATACTAGACACTGGGTAGCCCAAATACCAAATATAAAATCTGGACATTTAGTTTATGGTAAGATATGAAACTTTTCATCCCCCCTAACACCTTCATATTGAGAATTATGCTACCTTCTTTATCGTTTAGAAATATATTAAATAAAATGCATATCACATCTTGTAAAGTTTTTTTAAGATATAAAATTTGGCCATTTCCAACATTACATGTCTTAATTACAATTACAAATCTCGGGGTTTAAAAAGGGGTGTTATAATCCACTACCCCTTAAAGGAACATCATCCTTGGTGTGCTACTATTCATGTCGAGTACTATTTATAGTAAATAAAATTGGGTATACCATCTTGATGGCACCCTCCAACTCCCACACTACCTCAACCACACCAAAGTTCTTCCACTACAACTTTACCTACATGATAGCTTGGTTCTAGTGTTTAGGCTCCTTCCAGTCTGAGATGCATTAAGGTTCTAGATAGAATTCTCCTTCCAGTTCTAGTTGAATCATAATCCAATCAATTACATGGTAAACATCATGTATATATTTCTTAAGTAATGCCACATGGAAAACATTGTGTTCTTTTACCATAGTAGTTAAAGCAAGATTGTATGCCATTGGTCCCACTCTAAGGATCTTAAATGGTCCATAGTATCATGGTGCCAACTTGGCACAAGATCCCATTCTCAACAAAATGCTCTTTGTCTTGACTATGAGATAAACATGCTATCCTACTTTGAACTCATTGTGAATCCTATTCCCGTCTGCATAAATTTTGTTTGTCTTGTGTTTCCTTCATGGTTTACCTGATTTTGACCACTTCAAATTCTATTTCCTTCAACCTATTTTTTCAAAGTGAAATTCGATTTACTTGGCTATCCTTGCTAATTGAGATAATAGACTTCTTTACATATAATGCCTCAAAATGAATCATCTTTAAAGAATCTTTATAGTCCTTATTATATGTGAATTCTATTGGGTGTAAGTAATCTGCCCACTTCTTGGCTAATGCATTGCATACATCCTTAACATATGCTCCATTCTATTTGCTCTTTTAGTTTTCCCATATGTTTTAGGATGATAGGCTATGACAAAAGCCAATTGTGTTCCAAATCCTACAAACAAAGATTTCCAAAATTTTGATTTGAAATTTCATCTCAATTTGATATAATGGTATTAAGTATGCCATGTAATCTAATATTTCTCTTGTGAAGATATTTCCAATGTAAATTTCTTTATAAGTGGGCTTCAAAAAATTGAACTAACCTTCCTTCCTTAACTTCTCCACCACCACCAATGTGATTGCATGATCTTGTTTGGCTATTTTAGGCAAACCATGGATGATATCCATATATATGACTTCCCATTTCCGCTCTAGAATTTTTATGGGATGTAATAATCCTACTAGATGTTTATGCTTAAATTTTCCTTTTCAACATTTCAAATACATAGAAATGTAATTTTCAATCTATTTCTTCATTCCAAACCAATTATACAACTTCCTTGTGGTTGTTATCATTTTCTGATAACATGGGTGGCCTATATATGGCATATTATGGAGTTCATCCATGAGGAGAATTTTCAATTATGTTGAGTCTAGGACATATAATATTCCCTCGTACATCAATAGACCATCTGTTGTTAATTGATAATTTGCACATCTCGGTTCCTTGGGCTCTTGATCCAAGCATATTTTTATAGATTGGAAGTGCCCATCACCTCATAGGAATTTGTGATTCTATCATTTATACTTGGTTCACAAGTGCTTATTGCCACTAGATGTACATTTTGTATGTTGCTGCTGAGTGTGTTTGTTACTCTATTTTCTTTCCCTTTGATATGTAGAACTTCAAAATCAAACTTGTTGATGAAAGTTATCCACTAAGTTTGTGTAGCATTCAAGTGAGGTTGATCAAACAAATATCTTAACTCTTTAGGGTGTGACATGATATCAAGATTCTTCCCAGTAAGTAATGTACTCATATATTTAATGCATGCACAATGGATGCAAGTTATAGATCACGTGTTACATAACATTGATCATGCTCATTTATTTTTCTATACCCATATGTGACCACATTCCCTTATTGCATTAGAATTGTTCCAAGTCCTTCCTTGTAGGCATCTCTATAGACTTTGAATTCTTTGTATGGTTCTAGAATACATGGAATGGGCACATTAGTCAACACACGTTTTAGTTGTTGAAAGCTTGCTTCACACTTTGTTGTCTAGACAAATTTCACCCCTTTCTTATACAATGAAGTAATTGGATGAATGATCTTCAAAAATCCTTGGATGAATCTTGTATAGTATCCTAGAAAACCCATAAATGATGTAACCTCTATCACATTTCAAGGTGCTAGTCAATCCTTCATCACCTTGACCTTCTCAGGGTCTACTGCAACCCCCCTTATGAAATTACATGCCCCAAGTAATGCACTTGATTTTGTAAGAAGTCACATTTACTAAATTTTACATACAACTTATTCTCTCTCATAACTTATAATATTATTATGAGGTGTTCCTCACATTCCTCCATGTTCTTGTAATATATCAAAATATCATCAATGAATATTAAAAGAAACTTATCTAAGCATTTGTTGGCAATGTTTTTCATCGAACACATGAATGTAGCTTGTGCTTTGGTGAGCCGAAAGGGCAACACTTCAGACTCATAATAGCCATACTTGGTCCTCAAATTTTTTATGAATGTATTCATCTTTTTGTAGGTTTTAACTATGTGCAATTAATTATTGTAAATAGTTTTTTTTATTAAAATAGAAAAGATGCAATGGAAAACACAAGTATTAACACATAGATTGTATCCTAGAAACCCTAATCGGGAGCAATAACACGATTTTTTTAGTATATATACTTTTATATAGTATTACAGTACAATATATATCTTTCGTCATCCATGAACCACAAATCCATTTACCTTGGATTAGAATACAACCATATCTCCTTAACCAAAACAAAACAAAAAAAACCATGGGAAAAATCAATGTGCTACAAAAATAATTTTAGCAAAAAATGTATGATAAAAACCACCAAAAATATATGCAAAAAAACACCCCTTTTTTTGGTGCTTTCACCCCCTGCAAACCCCATAATCAAGGGATTACCTCCCCACCATGACCACCTTGCTGCACATCACACATTATTACAACATGTGGGGATAGTCGTGTAAATAATATAACACATACCCAACATTATCCAACTTATTATTTTGTTTGTACGCAATGGGTCATTGGGGCACATGATCAACACTCTAGTGCAATAATGCCTAGTGTTTCTCTACACCAAGAGAATCTCTCAGTGCTCAGAGATTTTTTTAATGAATCTACAACATTCTTTAAAGTATCCACTTTTACCAACAACATATTGTTGTCTTCAATCATATCTCTCATGAAGTGATACTAAAAATCAATATTCTTTGTCTTTGAATGATGAATTGGGTCCTTTGCGAGGAATATTACATTATGACTGTCACAATGTATCATTATTGCTTGTTGTACCAACCAATACCAAAATACAATCTTTGTAAGCATACTAATTATTTGGTTGCATGAGTGGCTGTAATGTATTCAACTTATGTAGTTGAGATTGCAGCTATAAATTTTCTTTTACTCATCCAATTGATTGCTCCTCTAAATATGTTTAACACATACCCACTTGTAGATATTTTGCAATCCATATTTCAAGCTCAATCTACATCAACAATACCATGTATGTCCAACACTCTATCCAATCCTAGTATTCCTTGGTAGCATAATTAATAGCTAGTAGTGCCACACAAATATATGAAAACCCTCTTTACTGTTGTCCTATGCTCATTCCCTATTTTTGACTTATACGTTCTCAATACTCCCACTACATGTGCAATGTATGGTCTAGTAGAAACCATTACATACATTAGGCTTCCAATTGCACTGGTAGATGGAATACAAGACATGTCCTCTTCTTCTTCTTGTGTCTTGGGACACTAATATGTATATAAATTTACACCTACAGGAATATGCACCTTCGCTAGTTTACATTCCTACATATTCAACCTCTGCAATATCGTTTCAACATACTTCTTATGACTTGACTAGAATTTTCTGTTTGCCCAACCTCTTTTAATTTCCATGCCCGTGATAAAATTTGCAGCACCAAGATCCTTCATGTAAAATTTAGAGGACAATTGAGTTTTCACTTCTTGGATGATTTCCTTGTCATTTGCAATCAATAACATATCATCTCCATACAAGAACAAATGTATAACATGATAACCAACTACTTTGAAATATACACAATGATTTACTATGCTCCTTTAAAGCCAAGTCTTAGTATACAAGTATCATTTTTTTGATACCACATCCTTGGTGATTCCTTTAACCCGCACAAGGACTTTTTTAGCCTACATTCTAGCTCTTTCTTTCCTTTCATAGAAAATCCTTATGGCTGCTTCATGCAGATTTATTCTTCTAGATCCCCATGTATAAATGCTATCTTGACATCTATCTATTTTACTTCAATATCAAAAGCAACAACAACAGATAAACAAAATCTAATACAAGTTAACTTGGAAACTAGAGAAAAAATATCATTGAAGTCAATTCTCTCTACCTAGGAATAACCCTTTGCTAATAATCAAGCTTTGTGTTTCTCCACTCTACCTTTTGTATTTAAATTATTCTTAAACACCCATTCGCTGCCAATGAGATTTCTTCCAGTCGGTAAATACATTGGATATCCAACCTCATTCTTATCTAAGGCTGCCATTTATTCAACCATGGCCTTTTTCAAGAGTTTTCCATCCTCTAAATCCATTGCCTCCCTAACAGTTCTAGGACCATCATTAATAAAAAAGAAATAAAAAAGCGAATGAAAATTGGGTGGAGTATACCTTTATGGATGGCTTCCTTCCTTAACCAATCTCCTCATTGTTGGAGTTTGTGGTTCTTCTTCTTTTGATTTTTGTTCTTAAATAGAGTCTGATTCATCATCCTTCAATTCAAACTCTATATTTTCTTGTTATTTCTCCTTTGGTAGGATTTCTTGTTTGACAACATCTTTGATTTCTCTAAGTACAACATCTCGATTATACATTACCTTCTTAGTTTCTAGGTTCGAAAGCTTGTAATATTTCATACCATATTTATATCCAATAATGAAACACTTTTTAGCTTTCTTGTTTAGCTTATTACTATTGTCGTTTGGAACATGTACATAAGCATCATAACCAAATAAGAGAATGTTTCTTACCAGTCCATACCTCATGCTAAGTCTTATCCTCCAATGCTGACTAAGGTGTTTTATTTACTAGATAACACACAATGTTCACTGTGTCTACTTCGAATTCCTATCCTAACTTGACACCACTTAGCATGCTCCTTTGCTTTCTCCATCAATGTCTTGTTCATCCTTTCTGCAACTCCATTCCACTAAGGTGTGTATGACATAGTCTTTTACCTTGTTATACCACATTTCTTACATAATTCCTTGAATTAATTCCCACAGAATTCTCCACCTTTATGTGTCCTTAACACCTTAATTTTATTCTTTGTTTAATTTTCCACAAGACCCTTAAACTAATTAAACTTTCCAAATAATTTAGATTTCTTATTAATGAAATAAACCCATGTTTTCCTTAAGAATTCATTTATAAATGAGACATAATACACATATTTACCCAATGATGGAATTGACACATTTCCAAACACATCATGATGCACCAACTGCAATATTCCCTTTGACCATGTAAAACTAGAGGACAATCTTATCCAATTATGCTTTCAATATAATTTTTTTTCCTAGAAATCAAATTTTACATATTGATTAGACATGCCTTCTACCATACCTTTACTGTGTAGTCCTCGAAGGCCCTTCTCTTCTGTATGTCTCAGTTTTTGATGCCACAATATAGTCTTTTATCCTCAACAATAATGAATATATTACACCCATCACTAATAGTTCTTCCCAATAGCTTATACAAAGTTTCGATCTGAATTCCCATCAACAATACCATTTCTCCTTAAAAAATCCTATAGGTATCCTTTTCAAACACTATTTTTACACCTGCATCACTTGTCTTGCTTAAAAAGACAAATTTCTGGAAAATATTGGGATGTGTAAAACATGAGTGAGTGTTCTAATCCTTCCACCCATGAGATTCAACTTGACTTTCCCTCATCTTATGATTCTAGATATCAATTCATCTCCCAAGAAAACACCATGATCATTGACTCTTTCATAATCGCAAAACCACTTTTTGTGAGGAGTCATATGAAAGTATGAACTTGAGTTGAACAACCATGCCTCATGATCTACATGTGTACCTAAAGATTTCAAGTACACATCTCCTCCATTTGAAGTGGTTTTTTCTTCTACAAAAGGATCATCTCTAGATCCCTTCTCTTTCTCAGGAATTTTAGATCTACTAACTTTCTTGTAATGGCCTTCTTTTTCACATATCCAACATACCTTTACGAACTTTCCTAGAGATTTAGATATTTCTCTAGATTTAGATCTCCCACTAAGGACTTATTTATATTTATATTCTAGAAGCATACTCTTACAAACAAGGCATCTCCATTCTATCTTTCCATGCTTTTTTCTCTCATCTCCTCCAATAACAAGGATGAGAGTATTTCATCGAGCATGAAAGTAGTTGCATTACTTATGGCAACAACGAGAATATCCCACAACTTTGGTATAGAACATAAGAAACCAATGCACCTATCTTCATTTGAAATATTAATATCAACATATAATAATTGACTTACCACAATATTGAAGGTGTTCAGATGCTATGTCACTGAGTCTTCATCCTTCATCCTTAGGTTATATAGCTTCTTCATTAGGAACAATTTGTTCACATGGGACTTAGACTGATACAAAGCCCCTAACTTGTCCCACAAAGCCTTTGTTGTAGCTTCCTCGGAAACATTTATTAATACCGAATTTGAGAAACACAATCATATTGTGCTATTTTCCTTTTGATCAGACTTTGTCCAATCTTCTATTGACATATTTGTTGGTACAATACTCGGATCCACATCGATTCACCGATCTCTATTCACCAACAAATATTCCATTTTGAGCTTCCACAAATTAAAACTCTGCTTATTAAATTTTTAGATCTCTATCTTTGAAATGCTCTCCATTTCCTTTCACCACAAGAACCACGTCCACATATCTCCCATTGTAATAGGGTCTACCATAGGCCCCAACCAAACCTCTTAGCATAAAGGAGTTCCCTTGAATCAAAAGCTC
This sequence comes from Pinus taeda, assembly GCA_000404065.3. NCBI lineage: Eukaryota > Viridiplantae > Streptophyta > Pinopsida > Pinales > Pinaceae > Pinus > Pinus taeda. The sequence continues at coordinate 14,001 of APFE030702527.1, read as the reverse complement.
TTCTGATAAAAAATGTAGGTTTTAACCTTGTATAATTAATTACTGCAAACAAATTCTTAATTAAAAAAAATGCAATGCCAAACACACACATTAACACATATTTTATATTGGAAATCCAAACTAGGAAAACCAAGATTTGTTAATATATATTTTCTTTTGTATAGTATTAAAATACATATATATCCCACAACATCTATTAATTGGCAATACATTTACCCTGGATTAGAATACAATTGTAGTTCCTTAATTGAAAGTAGAAAACCATGGGAAAAACGACCATGCACCATAAATTGCTTTTATCAAATACTGTGCACTAAAAATTGCCAAAAACGAACGCAAAAAATTAACTCAAAAAATTATTTTGGGGACACTGCCCCCAAGTCCTTGCACAGGGGGATTCGACTCCCCTGTGACTCCTTCATTTCACTTCACACATTTTTACAGCGCGTGGGGATAGTCGTAAAAAGAATATGACATATACCTAACAATTTTATCCGACCTTGATGTTACCATGATCTTATGTCTATCTTAAATAAGTTATTGTCTCCCCTTAACTAATTGAATATATCATCAGTGTATGACAATATGTACTTGTTCTTGATAGTCACTTTATTTAGCTTCCAATCATTGTTGACAACCTGAGAGTGTTCTCTTTCTTTTTTCACAATCAAGTTTGGTGCTTCCTAAGGGTATACACTTGGCCTTACATTTCCCGTATCCAACATTTCTTTTAGCTACAACTTGAATTATATCAACTCAGGTGTAATCATCCTATATGGTACTTGAGACACTAGTGCCACTTTCATCATTAACTTAATAAAAAAATCAACATCCATCTTAGGAATCAATCCTAGTATTTTCAAAGCATCATTGTAATCTTTCAATACTAGATGATCCTCCACTTTTAGCTTACCATATTCAACAAAATTCAACATATAAATAACACATAGCTAACATCCTTTCCTATAATATTTCTTAAGTTGTAAGGCTAAAATCTTCCTCATCAATACTAGCTTTTGCATGCCTTGTAATCTCCTTTGTTTCTCCTATCCATATTCACATTCCAAAGCTTTATTAAAATACTATATCTTCACCTTGTGCACTACCAATTAGTCCATGCCGATCAGCAAGTTGTATGACCCTAGAGGCAACACATTTAAGATCACTTGAGTGTGTATTTTTTTCATTTGAAATGGGCACTCTTCAATAACTTCAATCACCTTTCTCTTAGTTCATATAACTAGTTGCACCAACCTAGCCTCAATCTGCTTCTTTTTTTGTACATAGGCCTCAATAACTTATGGAGAAATATACTTAAGGTTAGAGCTAGGGTCAATCAAAATTGAAATAGAGTGATTGGAAATTATACCTCCCATTTCCACCACTAAGGCTTGGTGGTCTACTTGTTGATTTTCCACTATTGCATAAATTTTGGGTATGCTCTTGGCTACACCATCAATGTAGTAGTCTCTTGTACCTTATAAATCCTCCTATTATGATTATGCTTATAGGGTAAATCTCGTATTAGGTGATGCTACCTAAAACCATAACATTTTAATGGCCCTTTCTTCGACTCTTTTGCCTTTTCCTTTTCCTTCATGATCTTCTTATCTCCACTTTGAGAGGGATAATTCTACTAGTACCCACTCCTTGTTGGGACACTAAATTTGACACTTTCCTAGACTACTTGTAACACAATGACATGGATCCATTCTTCTTGAATCCAACTAATCTGGGTTGTACAAGGAATGAAATAAAATGTGGGAAAGTAAATGGAACATGCAAAGAAATATAGTAGAGATTACGATAATGTGGTGGAATTAAGCTTTTATTAATAATTGAAAATAACAAAATATCGTAGAACACATACTAGCTAGAATGGTGGTAGCTATCTCTGAAATGAGAGATATGGTGGCTATGCACGTTTGAAAAATCTATTAAAAGAGGCATACAAAATGGAATTTTAACATAAAGAAATAAAATTATAGTGTAGAAATTCCTTGTAGATTCAAACTGCTAATAATAATTTACTAAAACAATAGATTTGGATCTACTCTACCAACTGTGGAAACAATTAATGATCGTGAAATCAGGAAGCATACAAGAGAAATAATTCAATCAACACATTACACAATGATTTCTTGGGGACAACCACAACTAAAAACCCTTGCTATCTATATAATGCATTAGTAAGAAAATATGAGACTATTACAAAGCTTTTCTCAAGGCCGAGCAACCTTTGCACTATCTCTATTTGTCTCACTGCTTCCTAGACAAGCCTTGGCCAATACTTAGCCAATTTCCTAGCCTTCCAAGCTCCTACTTCCTTACTCTATTCAATGAGGAATTAGGCCCCTATTTAATAGGAATTTTCCTCCATTGGATTGTGTAGTTCCTTTTGGGCTTTTCCTCTGATTACATGCCCATATACTACTAGTGTAACCCCTTATTGTTATTAGTGCAACCCCCTTATTATATCGTTGTGCCCATGTAGTCCCCATATTGTTATTATTGTGCCCCATAGAAGCTCACTATTGTTATTATTGTGCCCTTACATTATT
>APFE030702527.1:0-11161 GCA_000404065.3 Pinus taeda | reverse complement strand
AATTGTTCATTTGTGTAATGTAAAGGAGGTTTCCCCCTCGAAGAGGCTTATTTCTAAGGCGTTCATCTATCTTTTCTATCTTTTTGTGAGCTAGTTTCATAACATTTGGTATCAGAGCTGACATAACAATAATAATGTAAGGGCACAATAATAACAATAATGGGCTTCTATGGGGCACAATAGTAACAATATGGGCACTACATGGCTACATCAATATAATAAGGGGGTTGTACTAATAACAATAAGGGGTGACATGGTGACCTAGCGCACGCGCTCTACTACTGCTGCGACTGCCTGCTTCTTCTATAGCAATAACGCCCACCTTTCTCCTCTAGATCGCTCGGATCCCTCCCAGATGGCCCCTTCGGAGGCTCCACCGGAGGAGGCAACTCAGCAACAAGCCTTTTCTGCTCTTATCAACTCCTTACCACCCCAACGAGCTCGTCCTGCTATCTCCAAATTCGTTAAAAAAATCGAGGGATTACAGGAGGTTTCCCTTCCTCCTACCTTGCCTAGAATGGCTGCTCTTGCTTTGGCAGAAAAGGGATTGATAGGGCAATTTACAGGCCTTTGGCCCTCACCAAAAACTGTTCAGAGGTGGGTGGAAAGGAATTGGGCAGAAAAAATTCAAGATAAAATTGCTATTAGATTCTGTGGGAAGGGATACTTCACCTTCCACTTTGAGACAAAGAACGACAAGGACCTGATATTTCACAATAGCCCTTACTTCATGGACTCTAGAGGTCTGTATTTAAACAAATGGACACCGAATTTCGATGCAGAGCTTGATAGCCCTAATGCAGTTCCTGTTTGGGTTCGTCTCCCTCATCTCCCATTGCATTGCTGGGGAGATGAATCAGTGCGTGCCATTGGAAATGCGGTCGACAAATATATTGATCGAAGCGAGCCAAGAGATAACATGCAGGAATGTGCCCGTATCTGTGTCGAGGTTGATCTAGGAAAAGGCCTTCCAGAAGCCTTCAAGCTCAAAGTTGATGAATGGTCACACATACAACAGCTCGACTACGAACATATCCCCTTCAAGTGTAAGGTATGTCACAAATATGGTCATTTTGTTAGTCATTGCACTAAGCTCATTAATGTTGATAACAACTCAGAAGAACAACAATGGGAAGTGGTAAAAAAGAAAAAATCATCCCCTGGTCTCAATCTGTCTAATGAATCTGGACCTTCCTCTCATAACCCTTCTGCCCTACCCCCATCCCCTCTTCCTTCCTCTCCTCATCGACCTCAATCCCCTGGAATGAAGAAATCCCTTCAATCTCCTCCATCCTCCAATCCCTTCCATGTCCTCTCCCTCCCCGAAGATGATCCTATTCCCTTGAATCTTCCTGAACCCCCCTCTTCCCCCCATTCTATGACCATTCTCCCCCCCCTTTTATCAAACCCCCTCCCTCCTAGAATTACTTGCAGCAACTCTAAGGATCAGGGATCCTCTTTAGATGGTCAAAAGAAGCTAGGAAGAAAGACCTCCAAACAACATAGGGATGAGAATGCATAGAAATATATAGCTTTAGGACTGCAGAATCCAATAGAATCTTACATTCAGGGCACAAAGATCAAGAAATAGCAAGCAGAGACAAGGGAGGCAGAGCACCTCCTTGAATCACAGGTTTGAAATGATCAAAATCATTTCATGGAACAACAGAGGACTTGGGCATCCCTCCAAAACCAGCACCCTAAAAGATCTCATAGCGCAGGAGAAACCTTCCATTATCTTAATTCAGGAAACAAAGCAAAGAGAACCAGAAATCAACAAGATTATTGAAAGACATAAATGTTATAAAGGAAAAATTTGCGAAGCTAGAGGGGCATCTGGTGGAATCACTACCATCTGGAATCAGGATGAATGGAATAGCGAAGCTCATCTAATAGAACAACATTGGATAAAAATAATGTTGAGAAATAACATGAGCAAACAATAGATTGTCATTTTTAATGTTTATGTCCCTAATCACTGCAGGGATAAAGAAATTTGTTGGGACTCTCTCAGTAAAAACATAATGGAAGAAGATAACAGTAACATCATCTTAGGAGGTGATTTCAACTTAATCTTACATGCCAACGAAAAGTGTGGGGGAAGCTTTATGCCAGATCCATTTAGAAATCAAATGGAAAACATAATGCAAAGTGGTGAATTGATAGATATCATTCCAAAAAATCGAAAATATACATGGAGCATTCATAGACTAGGTAGTAGTAATATAATGGAGAGACTGGATCGGTTCCTGGTCAACATCTCCCTTCTCTCAACATTTTCAGTTTTCAACTCTTCCATTTTTCCCTTTGCAGCTTCAGATCACTACCCAATCACTCTAGTAATGGATATACACTGTCCCCTCGGTCCACTTCCATTCAAACATAATCATATATGGAGCGATTATCAAGCAGCTAGAAATATTATCCAGCACACTTGGGGTCAACATATTGAAGGATCTCCAGGTTTCATATGGGATAACAATTTAAGAAATGTGCAAAAAGTGCTAAAAAATTGGGCCAAAACACAATACAATGAACCTGAAGGGAAAAAACGTGAGCTGAAATCCAAAATCGAAGACCTTCAATGTGCAATAGAACAAAAGGAGTATTGCTAGAATGAAAAGGAACAAGAAGAAAAACTTTACAATCAACTGAGAAGAATCAAAAGAGAGGAGGAAGAAAAGTGGCGCATTAAGTCAAGGCAAATCTGGTTGGAAAGTGGGGATAATAATACCTCCTTTTTTCACAAACAAGCCACTGCAAGACAAATCAAAAATACCATAACAACCATCGTAGATAGTGCAGGGACCCAACATATTGAACAAGAAGATATCAAAGGGGTTGCCACAGACCATTTTAAGGAACTCTTAACTGAAACAGAAGAGGAAGAACTCTATGATGACCTACTGCAGCACTTGGCAAACAAAGTCATAGCTGATTTAAATAAAAAAATTGATAGAAGAAAAAAAAGAGAAAGAAATAGTGGAAGCAATCTGGAGCCTTCAGCTCAACAAGGCACCTGGACCGGATGGATTCCCAATTTGCTTTTATAGAGAATACTGGGAGTTGATAAAAAAGGATCTCATCAAATATTTCAAGTGGATACAGAGAAAAGGAAAAATAGGAGGTTATACAAACTCTACTCATCTGGCCCTCATTCATAAGGAGAACCGCCCTTCCAATTTCTCTCGCTTCAGGCCAATATCATTATGCAATTCTTCATACAAAATCTTCACTAAAATCATAGCCTCTCGTCTCAAACCTCTCCTTCCGATGCTAATTTCTAAAAACCAAGGAGGCTTTATGGCTAATAGACAAATTTCAGACTCTATTCTCTTGGTTTAGGAAGCCATACATTCAAGCCATTCAAGGAACGAAAAATGATTTATTTTGAAATTAGACTTGGCCAATGCCTTTGACAGGGTAAGGCATTCTTTCTTGTTTGCAGTTCTTCAGAGAATAGGCTTCTCTCCTCTCCTTCTTAATATCATAAGAGCCTGTATCTCTGGCCCATGGATCGCTCCCCTCATCAACGACAGACCTGGACCTTCCTTTCAATCCTCAAGAGGATTAAGACAAGGCTGCCCCTTATCCCCATATCTTTTCATCCTCATGGCAGAATCATTCAGCTGTGCGCTTGACCATAAGAGGCAGTCAGGCCTCATCACTGGCATTAAATTTGAAGATGGCACTAAAAATATAAACCACTCTCAATTTGCTGATGATACCCTATTGCTAGGGGGGGCGACCACCATTATAGCATGAAGATTCAAATCCCTGTTAGATAAATTCATGAGATACTCAGGGGGTCAAATTAATCATCTCAAAAGCTGCATCTATGGATGGAATGCTTCATCTCAAACGATCCACAACATTTCTAACATTTTTGGTGTCCCTTGTAAGTTAAATTGGGACTGCTTCAGTTACTTGGGAATGCCGGTGAGTATAGGGAATGCAAAGGTAGGTGTTTGGGACTTAACATTAGACAAAATGAAAAGGAAAGTTCAGAAATGGGGAACTTTGTGGCTCAATCCATCTGGGTGATAGGTGCTACTAAAATCAGGCCTTTCCTCTCTTCCCCTCTATCAATTCTCCCTGGCTCAAGCTCCAGCATCATTCCATCGTAAAAAGGACATCATTCTCAGATTCTTTCTCTGGCAAGGAGGCAAGAATGAGAAGAAAAAATTCAACCTAGTAAAATGGAAACATGTCATCCAAAGTCAAGATAAAGGAGGTCTTGGCATAAGATTCCCATCACTCATGAACTTAGCTTTTGGTGGGAAGATGATATGGAGACTTCTGGATAATCAAACAACCTGTTGGAAAAAAGTCCTAGAGGCAAAATACCTCAACCAGCCAAGGCAACATCTACTCACATTCGAGATCCCCAGTAGAAATTGTATAAAGATATGGAAGCTTTGCAAAAAATCCATTGCATTCATGGCACAAAATGTCTCCAAAGTGCCAAAAGGAGGTGCAACTGTAAACATCGGTTCGGATAAAATCATGGGAAACCCACCGATAAACAGTCTCCCAGGTATGGATCCTATAATCTTCTATTTACAAAGCAAAGTTATATGTAATTTAGGCCAAATCTCTCAATGGGATGCATCAACCAATGTTTGGATGCGATGGAAATTTCCTCCCATCCCCCATCATCTTAAAGGTAGCTTTGATTCTTTTTGCAACCACCTGCACAGTATTGTGCCCACCATTAAAACCGATAAGGATGAGTTCAGATGGGATCCTACAGGAACCAGTTATTCAACCAAAGTAGTCTATGATTACTTAAGCAACAAGGAATACCCAACGACAACATGGAAACACTGGAAGACCTTAAAGAAAGCATAAGCAATTCCAAAATTAAAATTTTTCATGTGGACTCTCCTGCATAGAAAAATTCTCACTGTAGAGAATCTAAAAAAAAGAGACATTGTTGGACCCTCTAGATGTCCCAACTGTAAAGTAGCAGAGAAATCCATACAACACTTGTTTATCTCCTGTCCCTTTGCAGTCTCATGTTGGAATAATATCATCCCCTCCGCACCTTCCATTTGGAATACTCAACATTCCATCGACGAAGCTCTAAATAACTGGAAGAGGAACTACCCTTGGCAATTCATGAAGCATAATCTCGCTAAAAGAGTATGGAACGCCCTCCCATTTGCTCTTTTATGGTGGATTTGGATTGCTCGGAACATCATGATATTCTGAGATAAAGTAACATCAATCAGGCACCTTTCCATCAAAGCAATAAGTCTGGCTACTGAAACCATAGCCTCCAAGATAACAAAAAAAAAAGATTCCACCAGTCTTTGGACAGAGGAAAGAAAATTCATTCGAAACCTACTTGATAAGACCAATAATTCTTTAACAGTGAAAATCAACAATTTCAGAGGCAAAGCAAATAGTCTCAGTTGGAAAATTTGCTTAACAAAGGACGAATTCAGCAAATGGATTCAATCAAAGAATTGTCATTCTTTATTCTTCAATGGAGCATCTAAATCTATCCCAGGAGCAGCGGGAGTAGGGGGTATCATTTACAATCCTTCAGGCGATCCCACATCCTCTTATGAATGGGGATTGGGAATCCTTTCCAACAACAGAGCCGAAGCTTTGGGGCTCTACCAAGGCATCCTTCAACTACAGGCCCAAGGGATTAAAAAAGCCCTCATATTTGGTGATTCCGCCATTATAATCAGCCTAATGAATAGTAGTCGGCAAGCTTCCAATATTTTCTTACAACAAACCATCAATCGATGTAAAAGTCTGCTATCTCATGATCAGGAGCATCACTTCTATCATTTCCTCCGCTCCAACAATCAAGACGCTGACAAAAGGGCTAGTCAAGCCTGCTCACGAGAAAAAGGAAGTATCCTATGCAACAATACGACCCTTCATCAATTCATACCCTGAAATCTATGATTGCTTCAAATCGTTCTCCTCCAATGAACTGTGCTACTGTTAAAAAGGACTCTGACCAAATCCAAATAAAATCTGAAGTATACTGTTGCAAATCCCTAATAACCCAGTCGTATCACATCGCAGGATATTTTGATACAGCAAATCAAATCCTTGACTACAAGAACCGTGATCGCCCATGCCTTCTCCATGTGATCCGGTACTCATCAAGCTCCTGCTTGCTTGCTATATATCTCAGTAAGCCTCCTCCTCATTTCCATGCCCCTTCTCCCAAACACTTAGCTGTATTCGCTTCCTTTGCAGCGTCTATGAGTTGGCCGACGATCATCTCTGGCCTCTTGCCCTCTTCAGGTCCCCTCTCGACCGATCCCTCCTCATCAACTCAATAAGAACCGCTACTCTGCTCCTCTGTACTCCTGTTGCGATCTTTAGTGACTTCCTTTGCTCGGCTTCAACACCCGGTTCCAAGACTGATAATTTTTATAGAACTGTGTGCAGTTTTGTAGCAGCAGTTGGTGTGTGTTCTCTTCCAGCATCGCCTCAAGCCAATGTTGAAGTTCTTCTGATGGATCGAAGTGAGGATTGCCTGCATTGTTGTGACCTTCAAGCTGAGATAGAACAAGTCATAACGCATTAGCGCTTTCTGGACGAAAAAATCGATGCTGCCACAAGGATTCTCACAGCCAAATATGAGGCTAACCTCAATATTTTCCTGCATCGCATCTCTTCTCTGCAGGAGCAATTCAGCGCTCTTTTAAATACCTGTGTGCACATCCAGGAGTCTGTTGAGATTCTCAAGTTTATGATGGACAAGATCAACAATCCAAATGGTCCAAGCACCAGCTCCTCTAGTGCAAGAGTTGCAGCAGTTGACAGCCACCCGGAGGATTCCAATGCTCGACAGATCAGCCACATAAGTATCGACTAGATGTATTGTAAAGTCAGCTTTCTTTTTTCCCAATTTATCAGAATCTATACTTGTATTAGGATCTTTCAATCGGATAGTAAAAACATTCCTGTGAACTGTCACAATGTAATTCAACTGCAAGCTCATTCTATGAGCTCATCCATTGTAACAATGGAGCTTAGTCTCCCCCTACTTTTTTGAATACATCTAGCAACCAACTTTGTCAAAAAAAAAAAAAAAAAAAAAAAACAATAAGGGTGACACTAGTAGTATGGGGTAACATGCCCTTCTCCTTCTAGTCAGATGTAAGTAATTTCTTCTAGGCACGCGACTTTGTAAAAAAAAAAAAAAAAAAAAAAAAAAAAGGGTGACACTAGTAAGTATAGGTGGCCTAACATGCCTTCTCCTTTCAAGTCAAGAGTAAATTTTTTCAACACACTATGACCTTTAATGCATTTGTTATCACAATTGTAACAAAGCCCTTTTTCTCTTTTTTCTTCCAATTGTTGTGGTGTAACCCTTGTAGGTTGTCTAAGGCTAGGAGAAAAAACGCTTCCATATTTATAGTTGTGAGGGGTAGACTTCCTTGTTGCCATAATTTTGCTTTCCACTTTGTATCAAAGCCCTTTTTCTCCTTTTTTTCCAATTGTTGTGGAATTGCTGTAAACAAGGCGTTGCTCTTTGTATCCTCATAATGTGCTATCATTTCCTCCGTGAAAATTGACCACGTAACAAGTTGTTTACGAGAACAAATCCCTTTATACCATATAAATTGATCTGGTTCTAAATATGAAGATGCAATACATACCTTTTGTAACAGTGGTACACCATGTAGATCAAAATATTGCTCCATCTGTAGTATCCAATTTACTGGATCCTTTCCATCAAACTTCCTCATATCAACTTTTCTTTATTTCAGGAGCTCGATCTTGAAATGACTGTAAATCTGTACTTGCAGATCTCAAAGTTATGAAATTGTCTCTTGCAGTAGCCCTCTGAGTCCTCTTTCTAACCCCGCAAGTCTGATTAGAATTTGATTCTCCAAGAAAGAGTTATGCCCAATCTCCTAAGATGACCTAATTATATAATGTTTTAGTAGAGCGAACTTGTATGACGTGCCTTGTGTCACTGTTTTGACTTTCAGATCTAAAAACTATGCAAAGAAAAGTACAGTCTATCCTCTTTCTGCAACTTCTTATGAAATTTCAATTTGTTTCTCAGAGAGAAAGTTATTACTATCTTCCTAAGGTTACCTGTTTGGGATGTAATTGAGGAGCCTGCCGAAACCCTAACTTCCTCATATTATATATCCAAAAATATAGTGAGAAAATATCTAAAATTTGGAATCAAGGTTCTCTGCGATGTCTTTTGAAATGGGTTTTTTTTTTAGGTTATGAAATGTCATAGAGAAAACGTTATAGCGAAAATTCCACGATGACCTGTTTGGAGCAGCGAAACCCTAGAATCCAAAGCTCTGATACCTAGGGTATCGAAGGAAAACCTGGAAAGATAATCAACTCTAACAACATGAAAAAGCTTCTAAATAAAGAACAATGAGTGTAATTGCACAATTATGTTCACTAGAGGATCCCACATCGAAATCATGTATTTCTCCAGATCTCCAAAATGTTTTGGACAATCATTCCAAAGTATTTGAGACTCCCCAAGACCTCCCACCTATTTGTGATCATGATCATGCTATTCATTTGATTCCACGAAGTGTTCCTCCAAACATCAACCCTTACATATATCCATATGCCCAAAGGAGTGGGAACTCATTCAAAAGTTGCAGAAGATCCCAGTTCAAACAATATTGTGAGAACTTGACAAGGAAGGAAAAATCACATTGGAACCTGAAGCAGTGACAGGACCGAGAAATCGAAAGCTATGAAATAGATCAATTTCAGAGTATCACATCAAGTGGAAGAACTTAACAATTGAAGATTCCACATGGGAGGACAAGAATTTATACAGAAGCATCAAGAACTACTCAAGCATTGAGGACAACACTTTTTGAATGAGAGGGGCATGTTAGGTCCCTATACTACTAGTGTAACCCCTTTTTTATTAGTGCAACCCCTTATTATATTGTTGTGCCCATGTAGTCCCCAATTGTTTATATTGTGCCCATACGAACCACTATTGTGATTATTGTGCCTTATATTATTAGTTTATGTTGGTTTCTGATTATTATGACCCCTTAGAGTCTATATTAGAAAGAGGAGTTTGTCATTTGTATCATCCAAGAATTATCATTGTTGTAATGTAAAGGAGGTTTCCGCCCTCAAAGAGGCTTATTTCTAAGGCGTCATATATCTTTTCTATCTTTCTGAGGGGGGGGGGGGGGGGGGGGGGGGGGGGGGGGGGGGTGGTTCATACAAACACATATGTGGAGAAGTTAAAACATAAATAGAAGTCTATGACTTTGTAGATGTTCCAGAGTTGACTTGTCTTCCTTTGCACAAATGAATCCCTCAACATAACTTTCCCTAATGCCATGATGTTGATAACTCCTTAGGCTCAAAGCAGCAACACAAGGGCACTATCAATCTCCAAAATCCAGCCCAGACATTATGGGAGGTAGTAAATTTATAGGATGAGTGTGGTAGTTTAGGATTTACCATTCTAAGCTTGATATCCACTTATGATGGGAGGATGAGCTCAAGGGATAAGAGATAGGTCCATTAGAGTAGGATACGATAGAAATTCAAGATCTCTATATGTGGTAAATTGTTAAAACTACCTTGGAAGCTTCTGGAAGGAGAGGCTTTGATTTTTTTTTTTTTTTTTTTCCTAAAATTCTAGAATCAACGCAATTTCTTAGTTATGTAGGGTGCACTGCAGTGCACCCCCAAAGAAGGAGAGACTTCACTACAGTGTAGTTTCTCAGTTATGCAGGGTGTGATAGGACCAAAAATATGTTTTTTCAGCAGAGAGACCCAAAAACTCAGACTTTTTGGAGAATTGATGCTTAGGGATTTGCAAAGAGATTATGACAAAGTGTTCATGGATATTAATTGATCTGGTTTTCAAGCCTTTTGGGATGATGTGAAAAAATGTCATGTAAAATATTCCCCCCTAAAGTACAAAGTCATAAATAATGGATGAGGACTAAAGTGATTTACCTTGTGACAAGTCCGGATCAAGAACAAGTTAATTGATTTTATCATCTATTATAATACATATTATCGTCATGATGTCATTGCTAAGGGAGGCATACCCATCCTCAACATATAAACCATATTACGTATTCAATGATCAAAAAGTTTCATCGTATGATGAAAAAATGTGGACCCATGCTTGGATAATCTTTTGTATAATCATAACCATCATACTCCATGATTTGGTATGAATGTGGAAAACGCAACCTAGATGAATGAAACTAGATCCATGATCTTCTATCTTGTTCACTCAATAGTACGAGTCTAACTATGTGATTAAATGAGTTCAAGTGGAACATGGTAGACACCATCTGATTACCGACCAATGATGTAAATCATTAACAAATGTGAGAGAAACCACCGATGATGATAATGTCTCTCATGGTACCACAATACAATGCATATGGTGTGAATATATGAGTTGAAGTCGAACACCACATAGAATCCTCTGGTCGAAGGCCAATGATGAAAACCTGTCACCGAAAGTGAGGAAATTTTCCATTAATGTATGCAAGTCCAAGGCACTGAGGGGAGTTTCTAACTCAAATATCTAGATAATGTGTTGATGTCGACAGGAAGTGACCCATTGCATGAGGGCCTTCATGCATCCCCCATCAACAACGCGAAATGGGTATGAAAATTTGAGACAAAACAATGTTGATGCAGAGTTGGTTCAGGAATGAAAAACATGAACTGAAGGATTAGGAATATTGCAATAGATAACAACTAAAGGACTTCTCTTGAACATATCAATGACACTTTATGGAGTTGGCAACATTGAATCAAAATAGAAAGTGAACGCTTTTAATACAATATGATTAATCAAAGAGGCAAGCCGATTTCCCAACCCATCAGTCATGGAGATGAAGTGAAAGAGTATCATGTTCAAGAGAGAATCACTGCCATTAATAGGTTAAGTACCCTATTTTTCCAATTTTCCCAGCCATTTTTTGTAAGTACCTCTTTACTTTTGACAATCTTGAGGAGGATAACATATGCTTGATCTATGAGCTCATCCTTCAGATGAATCCTTGTGAGTATTTTTAATGAACCTTGAGAAGGAGTGGTTTGGTCTCATCATGTTTGACGAGTCCATTGATGTTTGATGATTTTATGAGTCCATTGAAGGTGTAACTCGACTTCTTTTTTAATGTTTATAGAGTTTTAATAG
>APFE030702524.1:6298-25449 GCA_000404065.3 Pinus taeda | reverse complement strand
TTAATTAGTCTTTACTTCGTGAGGGATTATAATATTGATTTTGCTATCAAATTGCATTGATTTTTTTATTAATTTTAGAGTTTTGCAATTTTAATAAACAAAAAATGTTGAATATTCTTATTTTTCTATCAATTTAAAATTAATTTTCTAATTTTATGGAAGTATTATTACTAATTTTCAATTGGTTGAGAGAGCTTTGATGAACATAATTTTTTTAGTGGAGGGTGTTTTATTTTGGATATTTAACAGTGTTTGTCAATTCATTTTAAAATAATAAAAAAAGGCTAAATTTGTGAGTGGTCATTTCATGTAAATGCTTTGACACTAACAATGAAACTCACATTATTATACCACTTCTATGCCCAATGATGTCATAACTAGAGTTGCAGGTCATTTACGTAGGTGGGGGACTGAACAAATCTCCATAAAGTTGATACATTATGCAAAGTGTGAAGCAAGAAGAAGCTTTCACCTAGCAAATTGAGAACCATAATTACAACAATTTGTTTCATTGTCCCGAGCTTTCAATGAAAGACTTTATTATGCAGAGGAAACTTCCTCCCTACATTGAAAATTTTCATTAAAAAACTATAAACCTAAAAATCATATATATAATTTAAATTAGTTTAACTTTATAAAAAAAATCTTCTAGACGAAATCACATAAAGATTTTTATGTTAACGCTTTTAGAACCATTTATTGTAGTTCATCATGAGGACAAAGATGGATAACTGAAGGAGAAACTAATAAAGTAGGATGCAACAGCTAGTTCCAACATTAGCTAATTTATTATTATTATTATATTATTTTATTTAGAGTAAGTTAGAATGAACAAAATAAAGTCCAAATAAAATAAAAAATCTTCAAATGGGAAAAATTAAAATGGAAATTAGGAAATTAATAAAAGGAACATAACACAAATCAAAGATATACAAAAGAGGGAAATATTTATTTATTTATCTAATATTTAATCAAAAGGGACCATAGAAATAATAAAGTTAAAAGTAAAAGCCTTAAAAATAAAGAATCCAGATGAAAATAAAATGGAAATTAGAAGATAATAAAATAAATTTGCAAAAGTCAAAGGTTAATATATAAGACTTGAGAATTAGAGAGATTGGACAAATATCATCACATCAAATCAAAATAAAATAAGAATCATAATTATTATTATTATCCAAATTTAAGGTCACGGCAAAGCCATACACCAAATTGGTGTATGAGACCCCCTTGTTTGTGGGACAAGGGACCCACCTCCACGCAGCAATTTGACTGCTAAGTCTATGAAGGCATACATACTCTACCCCCTCCTGTTTTGAACGTGTAACCTCTTAGGAGGAAACACATGCTCTTAATACTATAGAGATGAAATAATAACAAATAAAATAAGTTAATAAAAGTGGCTAAAAATAAATAATAAACTATTAAGAGAACTAGATTTATATAAGAACTAACCATTATTAAAAAATAAAAAATAAAAAAAATCTAGGAATAAAGAGAGGGGATCCAACAACGACTTATCTTCCAACCATCATCTCTATTAAGCGTATTAGACCTTTTTTCAATCTCAATGGCCTCCCTGAACTTACGGTGATGGAAGTGATCAATCTTGGTTATGACCTGGGAGTCCTTAATATTAATGTGGTACTTGGTCTTCTTTGTGTGCTCTTCCAAAGTAGATGAGTGAGTCCTACAGTGTTTTAAACCAACAACATGTTCCTTAATCCGTTGATTAATAGAATGACCCGTTTCTCCAATGTAGGTGGTCCCACAAGAAGAAGGTATAAAATTAATACTTTTCATGTCTTTGGGATTCATATGGTATTTGACTGATCTTAGGGAACTGCGATCGTGTTCAGGGGTCTGAAGGTGGAAGAAACAACGCACTTCCTAAGAACCCGAGAAATATTATAAGTAGTTCCTTGTATAAATGGAAGCTGAACATTGGAAGCCTAATCCCTAGGTTATTTCTTAATCTTCGAACCTTTTCTTTCCTTTTGGAAAGCTTTGAAACCTTGGGATATGTTATAACCATTCATTTCAAAAACACTAAGAATATGGGTTTTCGCACCCTTCATGTGATCCTCATCACAGACTCGTAAGGTACGAGTAGCTAGATTGTTTAGAACACCTACATTTTGAGTAGGATAATTATGGGAGTCAACATGAAGATATTATTCAATGTGCATTTTCTTACAAAAAACTTGGTGAGAAAAGGAATCATCATATTTCTTAGAGATCGTAACGTCAAGGAAGGGAAGGCTACCATTAACCTCATATTCCATAGTGAATTTTATGGATATTGATTTCTTGTTAAGACGCTAAAGAAACAAATCTAACTTGTCACGAACATGAGGCCATAAGATGAAGGTATCATCAACAAATCGTTTGCAAAGCTTAAGCTGAAATTGAGCTGAGGTTAAAGCCTTAGACTGAAAGTCCTCCATGAACGGGTTAGAAACAACAATGGAAAGTGGAGAACCCATAGAAATGGCACACATATATTCATAGAAATCACCTTCAAAGCTAAAAAAGGTAGAGGTCAAACAAACCTCGACAAGCTTGGTTGTATCAGGATCAGTGATACCATTGATAACCTCAACAACCTCCTTGATAGGGATATTGGTGTACAGAGAAACCACATCAAAACTAACTATAATGTCATTAGGCTCAAAATTTAAACCCTTTAACTCATTAACAAAAGAATAGGAGTCGTTAACAAAATAATATGTACCACCAACCAAGGGCTTGAGCTCACGAGATAAATATTCAGCTAGAAGGTAAGTAGGCCCACTGAGTATCAAATTTATTTGATAATAAATTTTATCAATTGATAAAAATAATTAATATTATTATTAAAGAAAATTCAGTGTCATTTATGAATGCATGTAGAGAAGCCCAAAGTTGCAGGATAATGTTTCATTGTGCGAAGCTTATAATGAAAGATTTCATTGTGTAGAGGAAGCATCCTTTGCCCAATGAAATCTTTGCACAAGGAAAGATCTACTTAAAACACTATATAACTAAAGTTCATAAATATAAATTAAATTAATTTAACTTTATACGAAATTAAATTTTTTTAATAATATTTTTTTTCAAAGAAATGACTAGTAGATTATGTTAATAAAAAGGAGGACCATGACCAAGCCATTATATTTTCAAGAAGTTGGAAAGTGAGAAAACCTTTAATATTCGGGTTAGAACACATAGGAAAAAACCATAACCTAGAATGACATCTACTTTCTACTTAATGATTCAATCCATTCGATGTATAACTTTTCCAAAAAACCCCTAAAATCTAGATGAATTTGCAATAAATTCCTATTTTAAGTTTTCTTGAAATGCAGTTTCACCTTCCTTGGAGAATATTTCAAATTTCTTTTTTTTACTTGAGTCTAAGACCCATTTACCCTTAAATTGATTGTGCCATCAAGGATTAAGGATACTTCGTCATTGGAATCCACGTTACATTCCCGAATAGGAAGACAATTTCCGATTATCGATAGGAAGGGGCATGAACCCCGCTGTATTTATTACTATTTTCTCTCTGTCTATATTACAATGCTACCACATTGGAATGCATATTTTTTGTGGGACTTCTACAATAGCAAGTGATTTTTATTTTATTTTTCACTTTAATCGAATCCGCCTTGGAGATGTTAGCCTTTGCAAGAGTTTCTGGTGAGGTGGATTGAGACTGAGAGATTTTGAAAATTTTAAATCCTTCTTTGAACCACCCTCATTGCTAGAAGCAGAGGGATGAGACTCTGAGTATATTGAGTAATGATAAAATGTTTCACTTACCCACCATTTAGGCGTACAAGTAGAAAACCCGGCCTTCAATTTCCTTGAATTTGGATAGTTTTTGAGGGAATAACTTGTCTCATAGTAGGATCTACAGTGGAACTAGGAGACATTCTCATAGTCCAGAGATTGAACCTTGGAAAAATTAGGACTAGTAAGCTCAATATCAATGGGGAAACCCTTACTGAATTCCATGTCCACACATATACGCACATGTGTGGGCTTTAGATAGAGTCTAGTGTCTTCATTGTGGAAATAAAAGTTTCCTATGGCATTACCAATTGAGGTTAATGAAGAAAGATTCCATAAATGTAGAGGGTGATTAGGGAGCCTTACCCAAATAGGAGTAGTTGAGATTAACTATGAAAGTGGGTCAAAGTTGGGGAACCAAGGCCACATAGAAAGGTTGATATAGCCCCAAAATCAAGAACCAACAGCAAGAATCCACTCTCTGTTTCCAACTTTAATGAAAACAATGATGAAAAAGACCCTGGCCAGGTGGTAGATGTCTAAATCATTTGAAATGAGGGGTTTCCAATGCTCATTGATCCAAGAATGGAGCTCAATGAGATTTTTCCACAACCCAATGAACCTGCAAATCAAGCCGATTTTGGAGAAAAATTATGCCTCATTGATAACCTCTTCTGCTAAGGAAATTTCCATTGTAGGAGGTTCACTAACAAGAATCAAATTAATAGTGGAAGGGAAGTAGTTAGTAGTCACTTTGATGATATCACAAAATGATTCCAAGTGATCTTGGCGGCCCAGGGAAAATTTTAAGGATGGAAATTTATTTTAAATTTTAGAAACATTGGCGAATCTAACTAGTCCACAATATGCAATCTGTAAAATGGTTGGCAATATTTTTGTAAAAATATTCAAATTTATAATAATTTTATGTAGTCTCTATATAAAATTTTGGTGATTTTTAAGGTAAAACTATTTTGTACTATAAAATTTGGGCAAATACTGCTTAGAAAAAATGGAAATTAGCGAATCTTTTTTTTTGAAAAAGCATGGAAAATTAGCCCACTTGCTAATATTAGCCCCTAAAATTTTCCCTTTCTTGGCCACTTCCCAAAGGAGAGGTGACTCCAAATTCACTAGCATCAAAGGAGGCTATCAAAGGAGCCAATACCAAATATGTAGAGGGGTTCAGACCAATGATAATAGAAGGAGAAACCTTTGAGGGAGAATGAACTTCATTGCTAGGAACTGCACCAAAGGCCATATACTTCAAATTGATCATTGAAGACAACGAAGCAAGTGAACAAGTAGGATATTTTTCTCCCATATTGAAATAATCTGCCATAAAACTAGATGGAGGCGATACTAGGTCGAAAGTCGAACACCATGAGCTCAAAAATGAGCTTAAGGGATGTGGTGAAGTAAAATTACAAGTGTGGACACAAACAATTCCTCTAGCCTGATAGTGGGTCTAGCCACAAACAAGACATTCTATGGAATATTTCCTTAGGTTAGAACGAATTAAGAGGGCCTGCCTCTTAGTATGATTATCTCGTTTGGTGATGACCTTGCTTGCGTGCTCCAACTATCTCCCCTTTCCTTCTTCGAACACCTGAAACAAGTAAACAACAACAAACAACAATCGTGATAATAGAAAAATTGTAATACAACCTACTTAACAAGTCAGGAAGTATTAAGCCATAAACATTTGAGATGACAAATTATGTAGGAAATCAATCGAGAGTTGCATATATATTAAATCAAGAAGAGATTACAACCGTTGTCTTGACGTTGTTGTTCTCCTTCCACAAATCCGGGTTCCCATGCACTTCCATTAACATTCCATGATGGCCTCAACAATGGTAGTTTTAAGGCTCTTTCCTTTAATCTTCACACTACACCAAATTCACACTTCTCCATCACACACAACTAGAGAGCTACAACTATGGATAACTTGCTAATTACTCCAAACTTAATTAGCACTAGCACACCAACATTAACACTATCTTGTGCTTGGGAAAAAGGGAGGTTTATATAGCATGAATGGATGGGAGATGGTTCCTCTTCTCATGGGAGAAGGTCTTATCTCTTGAGGTAGTTCCATCCTAATAGGGGAAAGGAGCCCAAGCTGACATCCTCGACTCCATCTAGCCCAACCATTTACCAGACTTTCGTTACGAAGCTTATAGAGCTCGAAGCTTTGGATCCTTATTTAAGAAACCTTCCAAAAGAGGATTGACGAGACTAGAACAAGATTCAGATGCTTCGGTCGGCACTAGGGACAGTGTTAATCCCTGCATATCAGTGTGAGGAGGACACTGGTCATTAGCCCCGGTCTTGTTAATTGGGGAAAACAAAATATTTTTGGGAAATGATGCAAAAGGGAATTATTCTGCTCATGAAGAGGGACACAATGGGAGTTTCTTCATAAAGGGGAAGCATGTTCGGTTCGCTGTAGATGTCCTCTAGGATCATGGAACGGGAAGTACAGGGACAGTGAAAAAATGTTGTGTAACAGATGCCCCCTAAAGCATGAAGGCCGAACTAGAGTGGGGTGAAATGCTTTATGAATCAGTGCAGGGAACCGGAGTTTGTAGTCAGAACACCTGTAAGAAAGTATAGATACATATACATAACTGAAAACTCTATCAAATGATACATGAATCATGGTATGGATGCAACCATCCAGAGAAAGATCATGCAAATGGATCCAGGTATTGGCATAGCCATCTGATAAAGAGGATCATATCAAAACCAAGGTATGATCGCAACCATCCAATAATGAGAAGGATCACATATGACAACTCATGGTATTGTCGTAGCCACCCATCTGAAAGATACATGTATACCAACATGATCATGTCACATTACCTTGCAACCTGGAATTTTGTAATGTGATCCCAGGATCTTGTGCTCCAACACGACCCGATCAAAGTACAAATTATAACATGTGAATAGATGCGTTGACGTCGAACATGCTAGAAAATCGCTTGATTACCAACCGATGATGTAAATTGTTAACAAGTGCAAGAGAAACCACCAATAATAACAATGGTACTCAAGGTACTATCAACACAATTCCCGGAATGTGAATAAATGAACTGTAGTCGAACACCCGTGAAATCACTCAATCGAAAGCCAATGATGTGAACTTGTCGTCAAGCGCGAAGAACATGCCATTAGGGCATGCAAGCTCTAAGGTACTGGAAGGGAGTCTCTCAGACAACTTCTTGGATAATGAGCTAAAGTCGACAGGAAGTGACCGTGTTGAAGGAGGGCCATAATGGATCCCACATCATCGACACAAGACAAAGGGATGCAAAATGATTTTAGATGATACAGAGAGTTAGGGGTAAGTGTAACTAAAAAAGGACAACTCTTGAACATATCGGTGACACGACTAGAAGTTTGGCTGATTTTGGATCCATAGGATTGGTGGTCATGATGACGTGGCAGAGATCAAATGGAAAGAAAAAATAAATGTCCCAACCTAGGAAGGTCAATGATAAAAATGAGGATATCCGAAACCGACACAAAGTAGAAAGTGTCATGTTCAAGAGTGAGCTGTCAACACAACTGATTGCATTTCCAAATTCCCCCCCACCATTTCTAGCAGGCACCCCAATTATTTTTAAATCGCAAGCTTGAAGGGGATAGAATATGCTTGCACTGTAAGTTCATCCCTCGGATGAATCTGACCTAGTAGGTTTAATGATCCCTAGGAAGGAGAAACTCATGTTCGTCATGGTGACGAATCCGATGTCGTTTAATATTTTAACGAGTCTGACAAAGGTGCAACTTGGTATCCTTTTCATGTTTAGATAGTTTGAAAAAGACATGGAAAAGAAAACTCCACATGGTCCATTTTCGTACATTTATGTCTCTCAAGCCTGAAAAGGTAGAAAACGATACTTAAGAGAACGCTTGACCATTTCAGTCAAGGAGTACCTCTTTCATTAATAGTGCATCCCAGCCCGAAAAAGGGGTAAATGTATACTGGGTGCACAACGTTTCACATCCACTATTGAGTTTGAAACGATAAGGGCTCCGCTATCTTTTTGTGTTTAAAGAATTGGAAAAGAGCTTGAAAGAGGACCCCCCATTTTATTCTCTTTTATGAGTCAAAAGGGAAAACTACTCGGCAATGTTTTCATTCGAGTTTTACAAGTCGAGAAAAGAGCTGAAACGTGACTTGACACCATCATCGAACATCCATCACCTGTTTCTATGCAAAAAGGGTAAAGTGCATTATCCAATTCTTAAGGAAAAATAGGTCAAAAATACTTAAAAACCCTAATATTTCATGAAAAACTGAATAAAAGGAGAGAAAAGTAAATATTTTTTACCATTTACCATTTTACCTTGCTGTAAAAACCTTTTTACCCACTTTTTCTCTAACTTTTTAGAGCAAATTGCGGGAGATCTGGGAGGTCATTTGATGAGCTGTCAGTTGCAGGTAAGAGCCAAGTCCATAAGCTCCATTTATATATTGTTTATTCCTGTTTTTATCCATTTTTTGGATTTCTGAGAGAGGTTTTGGCAAAAAAAATCTCCCTCAGTCGGCGCGATTTCCAAGCACGGAATCGTGCCGGCTGAGGGTTGTTAAAACGCCCAACTACGCCATCAGTGCAACTATTTTTAAAATAGGCGCGCCAACGCTGTGAACAAAGAAAAAACCATTTTCCTCTCAAATCCAATGTTTGAATTCAAATTTTACTTGCCAAAAATGATTATTGACTTGAATACATGATTTTTGCAGGAAAGAATCGTTGAAAATGGTAGACTGGAAAGAACGCGAGCACAAAGATGTGGAAACCCAGGCAATGAATGATCCAAACTACTTGGATTCATTAAGGAACTATGGGCTCCTCAAGTTCTTTCACACACCAAGGATACGGGCTCAACCTGAGCTACTTCTATACCTGATTAGTCTCTCGGACATAAATCGAGAAATATTCATCATTGGTGATCAGGAGCTGGAGTTGGAAACTTCAGACATCTACTTCATCACAGGACTATCCCGGAGAGGGGAACCAGTCAACCTATATGGGTCAAGGCCGATTGGGGTAACCATATCCATGCTACTTGCCGAACATTGCTCAGAAGCCCTCAAATCTAAGAGTGACAAGATTGAGATTTCCACTGTGTAAGATCTGACACGGAGAGTGCTACTGTCGGTTATAAACATATTAGTTGGGTCCCAAGCAGATCAAGAGACTAACAAGTCGAAATTTCTATATGGTATCGACTGTACAACACCGACGATCTTCAATTGGGTAGAAGCCATGAAGATCAACATGAAACACCAACTATCAAAAGCTAAGGTGGGGAATCTAAAGCAATTTTTCTTCGGATCTGTACTAGTGACCTTCTTGGAACGGGTTCTCCTGTTCTAGTACCAGCTGACTGAGGTAGAACCACCGATGCCATGAGACCCACGGATGGTTTGTTGGAGTCATTTTATGCCTAGGATCACTGGGGACCAGCATATGTCCTATAGGCATGCCTTATTTTCATGGCTACGACGACAACTAATCGTAGTGGAGGAATGGCCATACAATGGTACCGACTTCCATGGAGATCTGAACATGCCGCTGCGAGATGGGGAGGATTTCGATGATGAAGGTAAAAAATCAATTTTTAATTTTTGGATTTTTCAATTGTTTTTGATATATATGTGTTTATAACATTTTGTTTTCTCAATGCAGATATTGGACCAGAGTTTCCTACCAGTATGTCCCCGATAGCAAGGATTTCCTCTCACCAATTTGATGTTGTTCCTTATCAGGAGGGAAGTGACAACAAGGAGGAGATCACGAGGAACCTTGAGGAGTTGACTCATGGCATCCCAGAGTATGCCCAGGTGGGAGACATCCCACGCCAGTACCAGAGGCATATGGTGGGGGTATTGGACTGGATCCACTGATTGTTGACTCGTGTTGAACAAATAGTTTCATGTTACCATGATCACCATGTTCATTAGTTATGTGGTCCAACATTCATATTTTTTAGGCCTGGGTGCCACGGATATATGAGGCCTGCGAGCCGCCGATGTTATTTGAACACACATGTTATTTTTTGGGGTTTTGATGTATCAAACATTATATATATATATATGTTGTATTTTCTTTCTTACTATGGTACAAATGATTTGTTTTAGATTTTCACATGTTTCGTAAATGTCTATCCAACACATAATTAGCTAATGCATCTGTCAATGTATTCATGCGTCTAGGAATATGATGATATGTAATGTAATCAAAATTTCTTTGTAGTAGATGAATACATAGATACATTCTCAATATCTGAGGGTTTCTAACGGAATATTTCCCATTGAGTTGAAGGACAACAAGCCGTGAATCCAGGTTGACAACCAATTCTTGTATGTCAAGAGCGATGGCTTCTTACAACAATTCAATGACTGCGCTATATTCAACAATGTTATTAGTTGTGTGACCTAAACAAATACCTTAAATATCAATCAACTCACCATGAGGGTCATAAATGTCCCATGCCATGGAGGATAGATTTCGGGTACTACGACAAGCACCATCAGCGAAACCGATGTGAGGAGTCATAGACATCTGCAAAGCAGGGAAAAATATAGTAAATAGGAAAGTTGTTTGGAAACTAAAACGCCAAACCACACTACACATAAATGAATGACACAATAATGTACACAAGTAACCATGCAAGATGACCTAAGCATAGTAATTTGCGAGAGAGTCCATGCTGGGACTCGGGTAATCAATCAACACAGTTGAACACTAGAGTTTTACCATTGACATGACGAGTAAGCATCGACTCAGCCAAATAATAGAGTAGAACTCATATAAGGCTGTGCCCCAATGCCCCTTGGGCGAGGGAGGGTTATGAGTCAAATGCCAACCCCATTGCAAGAATGGGCAAACAGGAAAAACTCGAGGAGGGAGAAAAAATCCTGAATCCATGAAGGGATAAAGGTGCCCTCTGTTGAAAGATCTTGACAATGGCAAGTGAAACTGACATGTCAAGAGGCAACAGAGAAAATAACTTCTCAAGACACATAGACATCACTATCGGGCTGGGCAGGAACGAGGAACGATTATGACTATCATTCCAAGGTGGTTCCTCCAGAGACATTACTTCCATGATACTCTTGTCAGCAAGAAAAGTCTCGGCTAAGAGATCAGGATATTTCGAAGCGCCAAGCCATGGGGACTGAGAAGACATATCAAGGGAAGTCCTCGAAATAGGAAAATTAGAGGATACAGAACTTGAGGCCAAAACAATTTCCACGTAATTGATTTCGGCAAGACTAAGTGGCATAACATCGCCCCAGGTATCAACAAGATCTGGTGAAGGTATGACCTAAGGATCAGATTTGACTGAGATCATGTTGATAGAGGCAACATGAGGAGGTGGGAGCAAAATAATTCCATCAAGGAAAAATCTTTAAAAATACCTACCCCCACACTCTCATAAGGAGCATCAGTGTGCTTGACATACAAAAGATTGCCATCTGAGGAGGAAGAGGTAAAGAAGGACAGTTGGTCGACTGTGACGATCCTCCCTTTATGGGGAAAACGAATCACGAGAAATAGGGAGGAGGCTACAACAAGAATGGCATGGGTCTAGCTCCGTTCGAGTAGAAGATTATAATTGAGATTAATGTCAACAATTTCCACCTCAACATGTACTGCCTTTCCCTCCAAAGTAATGGCAAGGTTGGGTAAGACACTGAAGGGTCACGAATCACACTTGTTGAAAGCTTCCAAAGTGTTATGGGATTGGTTCAAAGTAGGAGAATCAATTGTCTTCTATCAAGTGACTGACATGATGCAGGTAGAAGCACCTTCATCGATGACAGTCCTATGAATGGTTTTCTCATTGATGATCACTTGAATGAGAAAGGCAATCTGATGAGGCAGGCGCGGAACGTGGTTTTCTAGATAAAAACATATCAAGTTGGTATCGGTAGGATCAATTCCCCCAATATCTGATAGCAATGACTTCCACTGAGACGAACAACTTCGGATTACCACGAGAGCAAACATTGTTGGGTAGCGGAGGCCCCGTGTAACAGTTTTGGGGCTCAAAGCCCGCAATTTTGGGTAAAAGGACGGAAAAGGATCCGCAAGGTACATCGAGCGAGAATTGTAATAAGTCAAGTCAAAGGGTTGTCCGCCCAAAAATAATGTAAGAAAATAGGAAGTGAGTCGGCCTGCCCATGGTCCACGGACCATGGAAATGTATAAATAGAGCAAGGCTCTATGGTTAGAAGTCATTTTTTGGGGAAGGTTTTTGGATCTTAATGTCCTGGGTTTGAAGAAGTGATATTCACTACATTTGTAAGGCCGAGTCAAGGGTGCTGGTAGATGGATAGAGGCTCTGCAGCTGTGTGCACAAAGGCTTGAGAGAGAGTCTGCAACTGTGTGCACGAACCCCTACAACTGAGTGCGCAGTGTGGATCTAGTTGTAATAACAGAAGATTAATAAAGATAAGTGGGTTCTGAAATACTGTGTTGACTCTGAAACATTGTGGATCTGTTCTCAGTCTGGTTTCTGCATCTATTATATAAATTTAAGCCTATTTTTATGAATGATGATGATACACACTCAGTATTAGTGTTAAATGTTTGCTTAAAGGCCATAAGAAGTAGAGTAGATCTATAATAATCTCGTTAATAATAAAGCGCATAAGCGCGGATTTACGTGAAGATCTGATAGCAGTACAAAGTAGCGCGAGGGTTTAGAACGGTGCGAGACTCCTCCAGACCGCATCAAGACATTCCAAGGGTGTGGAAACCTGGTTCCAGCACCCTCCCCTACTACCTCGGGTGAGACTTCAGTCCACGCTCTTCGGACTGTTTCCGAAAGGGCCGATAGTGCGGGATTTGTTTGGCTAATACACTTCTAAAACCTAGGTTAAGCCCCAACAAGCCAACAAATGGTTCCGTTGCTGGGACCGGGATCTACCTAAGGGATGTTTGATGTCAGAACACTGGAACCCTACGAAGAAAGAGCTTGAAGATTGGTTGGATCAGAAGCTTCATGAGTTTGTGGTTCAGGAAAACATAAATCCACGGATATCTGAGAAAAGGTGGCTGGATCGCTACATATACACAAAAATCTGCAAGATCTTCTTCACGTCTTTCTCAACAGAGTTGTATGACTGGATCGCGCGGCTAGCTGATAGTTAGGGAAGGTGCAGACTGGATCAGCCCATCGTGTGGACTCCGGAGTTGGTGCGTAGGCTGGAAGCTTATGAAGATAAAATCGCACGGGCAGTAGATCACTAGTTGGATCGGACAATAGGAGGATTTATAACCGAGTTCGCGATAGACACAACTGTGAGTTACATCGAGGCAGAAAGGGATTTCCTCCAAGGACCGTGGGGTAAGAACATCAAATTGCTGAACACTTGGATTAAAATGTTGTTATGTGAAAAATGGGTTATGCACATCCATTGATGTCTGGGGTAACAAGGATCCGAAGAGGCTACCGAGGGACAGAAGGATTAGCAAACAGTCCTTTGATTTCACTGTCGTGACAGAGTGAGGAAGAGCTTGCAGGGTTATCTCCGAGAAGCACAGTCTGATTAATAAAGTAGCGCATTCCATTGATACCACCACCGTCCATGCCACTACCTACTTCACCTA
Source organism: Pinus taeda (assembly GCA_000404065.3). Classification (NCBI taxonomy): domain Eukaryota; kingdom Viridiplantae; phylum Streptophyta; class Pinopsida; order Pinales; family Pinaceae; genus Pinus; species Pinus taeda. Next base: position 12,037 of record APFE030702524.1, on the reverse strand, counting down.
CATCCAACCCATCTTCACCTACCCCACCCCCGCCACCACTGAGGGTTGGAATGGTGAGTGCGATCAAGTTGCGGTATTCAGAGGTGTAGGAAATGAGCAACCAGATTAGTTTTGGTTTGTGGTAAAGGCTGTATGGGAAGCCCAAGGTGTTACAGATGATAACATCAAAAAGGCCACTCTGGTAAGCGCGTTGTAGGACCGCGCATTGACGTGGTATATAAAGTACTCGAGCGACCACTTGAATGCGGGAATAGAGGTGATCTAGGATGCATTAAAAAAAGAATTTAGCCTACCAAAATCAGAAATGCAGTCGATTATCGGGTTCAAGGAGATCGCGATGATGCCGGGTGAAACCCTGTGGGATCTGGATCATAGATTGAAGAATACAAGACGTGAGGCTAACATGACGCTGACGGATGCACAACACTATGCGTGGTTTGTGGCAACCTTGACATCGCATCTCAGGATGGCGCTATCACAAAAAAAGATCTCAACCCAAGCTGAAGCATTAGAAACAGCAATGAGGTTGCATGAAACTCCAATACAAGATTTGAGGTTGGGAGTTCAGCAAATCCACGTGCAACTACAAAACCTGTGCTTAGAAATGCAAAGTTTGAAGCAAGATAAGGCACCCCAGATAGAGGAACATGTAGAGGTGTGGTGCATAAAATGTAAAGGCAAGGGCCATGATAAAGATCATTGTCCGCTCTTCGCAAATTACTTGATAGGGCAGGAGCAATGCCATTGCGACCAAAGGCGCAAGTAGGGCCAAGCACAACACCCACACTCTAGTGCGTGATCTATCAGGTGGGAGGAAAGCATGCTATGGACAACTGTCATCTATTGCAGAACCTAAGACAACCCCCCAATAGTTATTTTGCAACTTTTGTAGCACGATGGACCACGACGAATGTAATTGTCGAAGTTATGAGTTTTTGATGGATCGAACACCTACTTAGAGGCTGAAGATGGAGGCGCGAGGTCAGGATCCAGTTGTAGCAATAGCGTGGGGCAGATTCCAGGGACGCGGATGGGGACGAGGGGGAATGGGACCTGGACGAGGATGGGGAAAATTAATCTGCTATAATTGTGGAGGACCGGGGCACTACACGCGTGATTTCACGAACCTGACCAGAGCATGTTACCCATACAGTTACCAATATGACCATGAAGTAGTAGATTTCCCCACACTAATTGCACAGTTGCGGGAAAAAGGGGTGCTTTAGGCCACTCCCACTTAGAACGTCCAAATGATGAAGGCTAAACCACGCGAGGAAGATCCTAACATGAACATGATGCTCAGAAGTGGTGCAACTATAGGAGAGGACAAGGGGAAGCAACCCGTGGAGGATACATGGGTTCGCAATGCCCCTACGAAACAACCTGAATTTGACTTGGAACACGCAAAGGAAACCTTTATGGAAGCTAAGAAGAGCTTCGCAAAGGCTTCTACTTCAAGTAGCAAGGATCAAACTGAGTTGGAGATGGATACTTTTATGCTAAATACCTTTCTAGAAAATTGTATGAAGCTACTACGGGATGCTAAAGTGATGAAGGGATTACAAGAGTTGACAACTAGGTGCACAGGGGCAGGCGAACCACGCATGGTCTGTAAACTAGGCAAGCATGCTTTGCGCACCGAGTGGGAAATGCAGTAGACTACCTAGATTGGGGACTACAAGATGGATCAGGTCGTTCTGGACTTGGGGTCAGATGCGAATGCCCTACCTAAATAGACCTGTGAGTGCATGGGCAAGCCCGCTCTATAATGGTCTCCTATCCAATTACGTATGGCGAACCAACAAAAGATCGTGCCTGTGGGGAGACTGCAAGGAGTTATAATAGACATCGAAGGTGCAAGCACACAAACTGATTTTGAGGTAATAGAAATTGTGGATGATAGTAACCCATACCCTACATTGTTAGGGATAAACTGGGCCACGGATATGAATGGAGTCATCAACCTAAAGAGGCGAAAAATGATTTTCACGAAAAAGTCTCTTTGCGTAGTGGTTCCACTAGACCCAGCCGAAGAGGTGCGCTACACTGCCTGTGCATGATGAGGACAGGGACGATGAATTGGACTGTATCTACCAGATCATGGTACAAGATCAAGATTGGGTGAATCCGACCGCGGATGGGAGAATCTCATGGGAACACGATAGTTCCTGCATGTCGGACTCCGATGAAGAAATTGAGCGATGGCAGAACCGATTGCATGAGGTAACTACGCTAAATTGTAAAATGATGGTTAGATCACTACGTCGTGTAACAATAGAAGCAAGGGAGCAGTTAACTAATGAGGGTGAAACGAAATGGGAGGAACCCATAGACCGTTGTGCAACGGCCAGTCTGGAACAAAAGTAGTAGGGCGCACAAATGGGGTCATGGTGTGCAATGACTGCATAAAGGTGGAGCACACGCCACAAGATTAGGGGAAAGTGGCACGAATATAGAAGGAAGATGTGCATACAGTTTGGAGGACAAAACGAGATGAGCATCCATCGACGGCATAGGGTGCAAGTGTATGTTGTGAAGATGCCTAAACAAAGAAGAATCCAAAATTTGAATTCATTGCAACGATGTAGTCTACCAGCTGTCCATGACAAAGCCGACAGGAAAACAAGGGGAAGCATGAATAGCGTCCACCCAATAAGACGACCCATTGGGAATCTGCAGATACCAAGGGTTCGATGGGCCTATACCAGGAGAGGGGCGAAGAGGAGCTTATCAATGAGGAGACGAGAGGGAATCCATAATGGACACGGTAGCAGCAGGCTTCGCGAATCCAATAAAAAATGGGCCCAGCTGAGAAGGAAAGGCCCAATGTCGAGGGAAGGAACCAACAAAATGAACAGTGGCATCACACAAGCGGACCACGCGAATATGCATATAAGGGAATTGGGTTTGGCCAGGCCTACCTTAGTAGTAGAACGAGCTACGACCCTACTATCAAGGCTGCGACTGCACCAACAGAAGAGAGTACCCCATACAGTAGCACCTATGAAGCCAACGAATGTGAAGGCACTTGAAAGGTGTTTGCAGCTCAGGCTAGCAGGAATACTGAGACCTCGCACTTGGGGTACGAACACCTGACTAGCCGTGGAAAGTGCAGTCCTAGTGCCCCAAGTAGTTGAAAGAAGGAATGGGACTATAAATAAGTCTACGGGAGGTCGGCGTGGTAGGAAGGTTCTGTGCAGGACCATTCGGTCAGCAAGATCATGGCAGTGTTGCAGGGGCTACGCTACCACGTGGGAAGATTGGGAGGTGGCCGTTGGCGACACTATTCCTGACAAGAAGTTCGAGTTACGGCAGAAAGGAGTGGACGGCGGGTCATTAAGGCAAGAGTTTCGAGTGAGATACGAAAATATCTGCCACTTAGAAGATATTAATGAACTAGAAGTGGAGGGAAGGGATACATTCAAATTCACGTGTTCCTATATTTGAAAATTGAACCAGTAAAGACAAGCAAACACCCAATTACTAGGTATCCCATGAGTACCATGGTGAGAAACCGAGCACGGTTTGCGGAAGAGCTGTATACAACCCAGGAGGAGCAAGTTGAAGCGGCTGCAGGCCCCAAGGTTCCAAAGTCCCCGTGCACACTGCAGACCTAGAAAGACAAGTAGATGATGGGGCCAGTCAGGGTATCACCAAGATTCAATAAATCATCAGCAGCCAACAAGGGCAAAGCCATCACGACCAAACTTAAAGAGGAAGAATAAGATTTGCAAGCCCTGATCGCTTAGATTGAAGCACGGGATGAAGAAGAAGAGGATGCTTTCCAACTACCATCTCTACCTACATATGTCGCTCCATGGAACAGGACGACCAAGATTCCAAAGGATCTAGACACTGCGAAGAGTACGCTCCAAACCCCGCTTCTTCCAGATCAGATAAGGTTTGATGGTTTTCCGCTGGGCCAAGTTATGAGTATCAAGTTCGAAGACTGTGATCTGGCGGACAACGAAAAGTTCCCCCAGTTGGACGCAAATAAATTACTGTTGTGGAAGTGGTTACTGGGTGTGGAAAAGGTGGGATTACTTAATCTAAGGTGGATACCTTACTATCACCATGCGACTATCTCCATTTTTGTTATCCGCCAGTGACTATGTTTGGTACATGATGGGTATGTTTGGTTGGAGGAGCCGATTCCTATCATAGCCAAGTTAGTAAACCAGATTACCCGCCTACCTATTAAAGGGAATGACCACACAAACATAGCCAGGACAAGTAGCGATGTGGGTCTCGCAGATGTAATGAAGGCTAAATATAAGCTGGAGAAGAGAAAGCGTGGGTATGCAATAGCCAGCATCAAAGACCGAGGGGTGCAAGTCGCCACCCAGCTCCTATCCAGTAAACTCATGAGGAAACGATGCACAGATGAGGTACCAGCCACTGTCATTGCGCTTGCCGAGCAGTGTGCGGAAGGGGTTCAATTCAACTGGGCTCAGTTCTTATGCGATGAATTTTTGACCAATTGTAAGGAAGCAGAGGAAAAAGGTAAGACTTTCCATTATGCATGGCTGCTACTATCAATCCTTTTGGTTGCAGGAGAACTGCCACAGGGTAGCTAGTTTCCCAACATTAAGAACAACCTACTTGAAGTAGTGTGGTATACTTCGCTCTAGGCTACAAAGGATGCCAGGAGGGTTCGGGAGATCAAGGTATTTTGGATATTCATGGAGGCGAGTATCTGGACACAGATCGCTCGTAGACCATAGATGTCCCCAACAATATACAACACTTTGCAAAGAACGGATGAGTTCAAAGTAGACATGCGTAACCTATATATCCAGGCACAGAAGGATCCAAAATGAACATGGGCCAAGCTTCCGTTCATTGCAACGATGATGAAATTTACGAGGTTTTGGCAACATGGCTTCCGGAGTGGCACACCTCAGATAGGGCCGCATTAGAAAAGATGGCAACACAGTAGCGAAAGAAGGAAATCCATCTGTGACTCACCAACTTGGTGGAAAGGACACGTCAAGGACAAAAGGAAGCTTTGCAGCAGGAGGCGACCTAGGAAATAATCGTTGAGGAAATCACGGAAGATCAGGAAATGTCCTCAGAACAAGACAGGTAGAGGGAAATAGAGACACAGGACTGCACGGACCATCCCACAAAATCAACCCACACCAAGAGGTCACGCAGCAAAGAATCGCCACCCACACGCAAAAATCCAAAGACAACAAAGACCTTGGAGAAAGCGTTTCTACACAACAACACACCGGCACGCAATGTCACTACAGGTGTGTTGGAGGAACTGATGACCAAGAAGACCACTGTGTTGGGGGAGCTCAGAGCATAGTTGTAGTCCTTACAAGTGTGACCCCCAGGAGGGATGATCCTAAACCTTGCAGAGGACACAGCCGCAGTAGAGTAGATGGTGTGCACACACACAATGAACACTTTAGCGTTGCCAGTAGGCACTGTCCTCGTAGAAGTTGAAGGTGACATGTGCAATTGGGGGTTGAATTTGGCCGCCCTTCCTAGAGAAACCCTATACCAACTGTTGAGCTAATTTATGTGACTAAATTAACGCAAGTATTAATATCAATCCGGGTTTGAGAAACTTAGAGGCAAATCCATTATTTATGAAGATCGAATATAACTATACTTTGAAAGATAAATGACAAAAGAAACTAAGGAAACATCTATCAAAAACTCATAATTCAACAAGCTTAAAAGAGGAAATACTGAAAGAGTTCTTGACTCAAGAGACCTGCTCTCACC
>APFE030702520.1:126900-149513 GCA_000404065.3 Pinus taeda | reverse complement strand
ATTTAATCATCCATATATTTAATCAATTGTGTAACAGTTCACAACAACATTGGATAACAAAATAGAATAAGTTAAAATGTATTTTATTATATATCAATAAGAGGCTTTTAGTCATACAAAATGGGATGGTTATTGGTAACCCTTTGTCTTTGAATTGGGACACTATGTCCATTACATTAAACAAAATGTCTAATTTTCACAGACAATTATTTCAAAAAATATAATAGGTTGCATTGATATCCAAATAGATCACCATTCTTTGTTGGAACTGTTGTCAGTGCTCGAGTTACATCCATGACATGGGTTATTTGTAGGAATGTTTTGTTAATTTCATCCATTGTTTTCATCTTCTTGATTTTGTTCCATCTGCAAACATAAAAAAAAATGTAATGAGTGTATCTACATTAGTAAGAATAATTAAAATTGAAATAAATAATATGCATCAATGTAAATCGAATAACAATGTACCATAGAAAGAAGTAACTCATAAACTGTGCACATGGTTTCAAAACCAAGTCTCATGCCTTGTTGGAACAAGTTTCTACTGGCATAGTTCCATACTTTGTTTTCTACATGTTTTAAAGCCCATTATAAATCATATATTTAGTAAAACAACTTAAAATATACAAAAACTAAATCTTGTGTTTTTATAAGGAAATATTAATAATTACTCACAAACTTTGAAATCAACCATTTTCTTCCTTGACGTCTTGTTTTATGTGTTGAATGAGTTCAATCTTGTTTTTTTTGCAATAAAATACTTGAAAAATAATATTTAATGCTAAATTATTATTTTTATATGTACAAAGTCAATCATGAACACAAAAATTTGAAGCACGTTGTTGTTGATATGGCTCCTCCTGTGATGCAATTATCTCCATTTCTTTGACCATCTCCTTGTACACTTTTTTGGACATTTCTACTGGCATGTTTAACCACAGTAAACTTGTTTGGATCATTGTGATATTTCATAATATTCCTTAAAAAAAATAAATTATTTCTTTATAATGATTATGAAAAACAGATATACAAAACGATAGTAATAATGAATGTTTTTTAGTCGGAATAGTATACATATATTCATAGAAAATAATTTTAAGTGGAATATACCTTTTGAATGATTCATTTTTGTTGTTGTACATTTTTGTTACTGTAAGTCTGACATGTATCGTTGATCATTGCTCTCGAAACACTTCCTGTAAGTTATATATAATTTGGTTCTTAGAATCATTGGATTGATTTTTTATTGTAAGTGGAAAGTATGTGTATACATTCATTCCACTATATCCCTCATAGTTTTGTAAAAAAAATCCCCCCTTTTCATCAATCTCTAGCACCTCTCCAGATGAGCTAAGGACCAATTCATCATCATTTATATGCTCTATAATTTCTATTTCCTTAGAACGACATTGACCTTTTCCTTCGTTGTTGTTCCTTGTAGAACATTAAACATATATGAATTAATAGATTGTTTGAAACATATTATATAATATCCATAAGTATATTATTAATGAAATTCAAAAAAAAATTCATATTAAATAGTATTTTTTCATTTATCTGACTCATCCTTCTGAAATTTTTCTATCAAGATTTTACGCTCTTTTTCACTTAGATTAGAAATAATCTTATTGACCTTCTTCATTATATGGCTCAACATCACACAGACCAACCAATACATATTAGTTAAACTTACATATAATATTAATTTTGTAAATAATTTAGAAAGAAATTTCCTTCTCTACTTTTTTTGATGTGTTATAATTGTGACGATCAACATTTTTATTACTTAACATATTCTTAGACATTTTTTAACAATATATAACCTATACCATTCAATCTGAAAGCCATTAAATATATTTTACAAATAAATCAAATAATTTTCAGCCAAAAAAAGCTCTAGTGATATGTGTGTTTATATGAGTTATTCAGATAAATGCATCGATGATTTTATCCCATTAAACACACCAGTCATTTAATTTTTCAACACTATCATGGAAAATAATTTTTTTAAATAATTTTAAATTATGACGGTGTGATTTGTAAGGAAAAACACACCACAATGATTTAACGGTGCTATTTAGAAGAGGCACATCGGTGCACTATATTACATCGGGAACAATGATGAACAAACTGGACAGAATCGATAGCGTTATAATATATCGGTATGTTGTATTACATAGGGTGCACTGGTATGTTATATTACCAAGGGAGCACCATGAAACATATATTCATTTTTTTTTAAACAGAGAGGGTAGACAAATTCAATAAGTTGTATCCCTACTTTCCATGTCAAATTCCCTATATATAGTAAGTACACAAACCCATTAAATCTAAAATGCCTAAATTAAAAAACCAAAATTGTGAAGTGGTAGAGGAACTTAAATCCTAGGTGAAATTTTGCAGGAGAAAGCAAGGGTTTAAGGTAAGTATAGATTTATTTATTTATTTATTTTCTGAATTTCAATTAAATTTAAATAGGAACAGAGATCATAAAAAAATTTACTTTTAAAATCTATAGCAAATTTTTTATTATACAAGGTTTTTAATTGTTTTATTTTTTTCTGAATTGTGAATAAATCAAACAGAAATTGTAAAAAAAATAAAAGTAAAATTTAAAATTTTTGTTATCCAAGGTTTTGAGTGAATTACCATACCTTTCAAATTTTGATCTTTCTTCGAATCCAAATTATTTTGTAGCTCTACAATGCTCCTAGTATATATGTCTTTCAAATGATCTCTCTTTTAATTCAACCCTAACAGAAACTGTAAATTTCCTATTAGTAAAATAAAGAATAAAATTTAAAAAATTTAGTATGCAAGGTTTTGAGTGAATCACCATACCTTTCAGCGTTTGATCTTCTAAATAGTTCTGCTACTCCAAATTATTTTGTTGCTACACAGTGCTCTTGGTATGTCTCTCTTGCAACTCACTACCTTGAAATTTTGGGTAAAATAATGAAATAGTGAATAACCTTTTATAATTTAAAATACTTTATGAAATTAGATTTTGAAAAATCAATTGTCACTCGTTTTTTAATTTTAAGAAAGAAAGAAAAAAAAAAAACTCACTTTTCTTTTTCAATTTATCTGCATATTGGTGTGTTCAATAGTTAACCGCACCGGTGCATTCATAATAAAAGCGCATCAACATTGTCGAGGCGCCAAATTTTTTCAACATCCCAACATGATACATTTTTTTTCGAAATCCTGAAATGGTGTGATTAATTTTCTTAACGCAACAATGTGGTTTTTGTTTAAAAGAATTGGTGCTCTTGTCATAAGAGAACCAAGTTGGTTGAATTCATTTTTATTTACTAAAATCCGAAAAAAATTGTGTAGCAGTGTTGTTTTTTTTTAAACGCATTGGTGAATTTTTGTAGAAGAATACCGATATGATAACATCTTTTTTTTGGAATGTCAGAAACTAGTGTGGGTATTATTTGAACACCCTAGTGCTAGTATTTTTTAAATGCATTGGTGTGCTTAATTATGATAAGTGCACTAGTTGGGTTTAAAAGCTATCTGAAATTTTATTTTCACATAAAATGACATATTAATCTCAAATTATCCCTTAAGACGTATCCACATGAATTACAGTAGTTCATAGTATACAATTTCTACTTAAAGTCGCCTTAATCTTGAAAAATGGTTTGAAAACTATTTTGAAATTCAGATCATGGTTATATGGTTCTTGAGATTAATTTTAGATATGCACACAAAATTTTATTTCTGATTTATCTTAAATGCAAGGACAAAATTTCAGTAATATCGAATGGCCAATTCTTCAAATTCTAGCTCATTCCATATTGTTGATAAATGTCCTTCATAGAGTTCTCCCTTTCCATCTCTAATAAGTTTAGATTTTAGTTATATTTTGATTATCTAATTGATTTTATTTTTTCAATCCCTGTCAATTTGAATAAAAATGTATCCAAATTTGCAGGATCATGATTCATAATTGAGTTCAAAGGTAGAAAATATTCCTCCATTTCAAAAACATTGGAATTTCTTAACAAGAGAAACATATCACAAGAATTTAGTAGATGAAAATGGATAGCCTCTTCACCCTACCAATTGGAACATGGAATCTTCCAACTGCAATCTTGGATCAACGATGGTAACAATTGTATGGTATAACGTAATTTCAACAAACCAATTGCATTGACATGTTTTCTAATATAATTGATATTGTACTAATGATGTTTAATATTTTTTTAAATTAGTATTCTAGTGATGATGAGTGACCCACCTACCATCTTCCGGTGCACCCCACTACAATGTCAACTCGAGAGAAGGTTACATTAAGAGCAAGGTTCAGAGAGGAAGCATACAAAGAATGGTTGAATCAACCACCTATTCATTTCCCACTATGTCTAGATTCACCAATTAGGAATGACTATAGCAATAGTAGTTCTTCATAATAAGTTGGAAATGGACGCAATCAAATTGATGTTGGTATGGATGATTACTTATGGAATATGACTGACATGGAGGAAATTTTGTTAGATGCATTCTAGATCGATGAACTAGGGAATAATGTTCATATCATTGATACCTTATTATTTTACTACACAGTAACTATCCACAACTTCATATTAATGCATATTATCTTTATAATATATATATTATATATATTATATTATATATATATTATGGTTTGATATCATCGGAAAATTGATCCAAAAATAATAATTACAACTATATCGTACCGATATAGGAAAAAATTGGGTAGAGGCAACTAGACAGCCTAATAACACAATTAAGTTAAGTTTGATTTTGAGTTTGGGGAGACTCCAGCTCGACAACTTCAACTTGTAGGTTCTCGATCACACGACGATGCCAATGTTTATACTGTGTGATGAATTCCCCAAACTGTGTGATGGGATCAGGCTGAAAGTGGACTCTAGCCTCCATGGCGTTTGGGTTCATTAATTTGGAACCAGTGTAAATTTCCTTCTTTAGCAGGTGTGTCATAGTATTGATTTGGACTAGGCCACCAATTTACTCTGCATATTCTACCTTTTCACTTCAAGATCTTCCATGGTAGTGACTTCTCGAAATTTTCCAAGTATTCTTCAACCTCCTTCCTAACCTAATTCCTGCATTTGGCTTCAGTAAGTGAGCCAACTGATGGGATCTTGTGTGATTTCACCATTAAATCCATGTTGTTGTACAATCATGCATATGAGTCCTTAATATTGGTTATGGCTCTGAATGATATCCACACTTGTGGTTTCTCCAAACCTATTGCCCTATTTTCTTCACTAACTCAAATGGTGCCCCTTTGTACTGCATTAAGCATTCATGCACGGTAGCAATGGTTGTATGGAAAACCTTAAGAGACTTAGCATTATCCTTACTTTTTTGTTACATGTCGTGAAAGTGGATAATTGCTTTATGCATGGTGACAAGTTTTCCATACAAGCTCCACATAGTTTCTCCCAATGCCTATACTTCACCAAGTATGGCTTCCTTAATTTCTTCCAAATAAACTTGTGTGGGAGCTACATTTAGAACCTCTGCTCAGATCTATTCAACTTCTTGCCTCGCATCATATAATTTCTTTGCCAACTGTTTGTTCATGGCCATTAGGTACTTCGTGTTTGACTTTGTAGCACCTGCAAAGGCCAAGTTGGTTTCGACAATGGCGTTTGGATTCCTTCTAGTGTCGGTAACAATCACCCTTCCTCTGATGAAAGAAAAAGATGTGAGGTCATCTAGAAAAATTTTCTTCCTTGCTTGTACAATATTTTTATGAAGCTCGTCGTAAGTCAAATTGTATGTGTCCATGACCAAACCATCATCAATAGGAATGATTTATTCTTCCTCGCTTAGAGCTTCCTCTATTGCTGGAGGATGGGGAGACTGAATTGTGACCTGTTATGTGTTTTGCATCGGGTTAACATCTTGGTTTAACTGCTTTGGTTGGATCTCGTTCAATTCCTCAATCTCCTTAGTGAGCTCCTTGTCTTGCATTTGTTTTCTCTCCTCCTCTAGTTGTCAGTTATTCTCTTGTTCTTCGACTTGTCTTTGTGCGACTTCTTCTTCTCCTACTCTTCGCCTTTATTCTTCTTCCTTCTTATGCCTTTATTCCTCCAATCCCCTTTGTTCTTGTACTTCCCTTTTCTTACGTTCTTCTTCTTGCATCCTTTGTTTCCTCTCCTTCTCTACTGTCATGGCCGCTTTAAGTATGACTGGATCTGCTTTCATCTTATGGCTTCGCTCTCCTACTAGAATGTGCACAACTTTCCTCTTGCCCTTCTCATGTAGTGGGTTGTGCTTTTTCACTCATATTTCTCTAGAGTGACTTCCTTTTGTGGAGTAAGCTACGATTCTCTTGCAAAGTTGAATTGCTCGCGGGACTTGGAGGCATTATAAAAAAAAATTCCATGCTTCCTCCTCGGGTCTGTGAAAGGTCCTGCTTGGCCACTAATAATGAATCCTTGCACAATGGTCTTTACAAACCTTCCTTGGATCGTATGGATTGAATTCCAATTGACTGAATGAGAATTTCTCTATTGCCTTGCCTTTGGTGTCTACGACTTTGAATTTATTTATTTTGTACAATACAATTTTCATAGGAAGAGTGGGCTAAGGTGCTTTCTTCTTCCTATGCAAAATTGCTAACAACACTATGGAGAGATGATAGGAAAATTCTTGCATGACTAACTTATCAATGGCATACCTCGATAAAATATGTCGAGACTTATGTATGCCAAACACTCTGAGGAAAGTGCCATCGGATGAGGCAAACCAATATGTTATCTTTGACACCCCTTCCATTGCCCTGCGTGACATGCAAGGTGGTTCTTCTTCAAAGATCAACTTATACAATAGAATGAAGAAGTGATAAGTCAACTTTTCCATTACTCCTTTATGGATGCACTCCAAAAGCAACTTGCAATAAATGTGCATGGTAGGCTCTCTTGGTGTCCAGGTCCAATTCATGCTAGGAAATTCATTGTGAGCGCAGATTACATCCAGTAGATAGGCAAACGTGTAAAATATAACTTTCTTTCTCTTGGGGGGGTTCAGGAAATTAACTACATGGATCTTCATTTGTTAAGCCAACAAGTCTTACCAGTTGAATGGTATTCATTCTTTCACAACTTGGTTCAGTAAGAATTCCCACCCTTCAAGGAAGGTCTCAGTACTCTGCTGACTAAAGATTCTGCAACATAGAATTATCAAGTGCTGATAGGCCCTCCAGAGAGATTTTTTCTTGTAGGTGTCAATGGGTGTCTAACATAACTTTGTTGGATCTCTCACCCAACTTTTGATAATGCCCTTTGTGCTCAAGTAGTTGGTGGTAGCATAGAAGTAATAATCCATGAGCCATTCCAGCTCCATCAAATGGTACATGAGATGGTAATATGGTGCCAGAAAATAAGTAAGCCTTTGTCCACTGGAATTTTTTTGATTCGTAGCCTTTGGATCTGTATAAGACAATATTGAGTTGAAAATGTTTGCACATGGGGAATTTGGGTACCTTTATGTAACCTTATGTAACCCTGACTTTTGGACATTGATATACACCTACCAGTATTCAAGATCTTCTTTGAAGCTTCTTGTTGTGAATGATTCATTCACTTTCTACCATGTGATGTTTGATTCTTTCTCTATGAACAGTTGAGTATCTAAGTATAAACTGGAAAGTTAATTGGAGTACTCTCAACTGCCTCCACAATGCTTCTTTCAATATTATATTTTAAATTAGATCTCTTTGGTGCCATGATGAAAATGACTGATGAAGAGAAGTGCTCAACAATTGTAATACATGAAGGAGGAAAATGCACTCATGGAAAAGATGAATTAGCTTTAGCAAAATGACTCACAAAAAAATATCACAGTAGCAACTACATGACTGAAGGGAAATATTATGCAATCCTTTAGTTGAAGGGAGAGGGATGGGTTGCATGAACTATGAATTTTGTAGTATCAGTAGGCAGGGGAGCATCTTGATTCTTGAGACTGCACAATGCGTAGTCTCATCCTGGGCAGACTAAAGGAGAGATTGTCCATTACACAATCTCAGTGGCCAAGGGACATGCTTGAGCCCTGGAACTGTGAAATGGTAGCTTGTCTAGCCAAGTACTACACATTGTGCAGTATCAGAGGCAAAGCATCAATCTTGAGCCTTGGACTTACGCAATGCCTAGTGAGACAAGGCAAGTGTTGGCCAAGGGAAGGGCATATCTTCCTGGAAAGACTATGGGAACTAGAAGATCTAAGCAATTGTGAAAGTTAGAGTACATATTTGACTAAGGAAATATGAGTGAAGATTAAGTGGAGAAGATCAACATGCAAAAGGAAAAACAAACATGCATGGAGAGTCACTAAAATGACGATCACTAATGGGAAAAAATAAGAAATTTGATGTGACACTTGTAAAAGGTGAACGACAGAATAAACCAACACTTGTACAAGCTAATATAAATAAAAACACCAATAACCATGAAAAGAAACAAGTGAAACAATACTCACATAAGTGAAACGACAAAAAAGCAACAAAAGACGACAAAAGAAAAACACACTCGGAAAAGCGCCGCAAACTCTACTAAAGGCTCCTTGATCTCCTTGGGAAGGCTATAGCTCCAATATATAATTTTCAAATGAGCTCTACGGGTGTCTATTATATAGATCTATACTAATTAGGGTTTTTTATGTGTATGCCTAAAATCAAGGAAAAAGCGACACTTGGCATAATTCCAAAAATAGCAACTTGTGTCATCCTTTGGGAAACTAATTATCCACTCCCTATTTTCTAGGGATTGCCTTTTTCTTTTCTTTTTTTCTTTTTTTCTTTTTTATTTCCAAGGAAACTGACCATTCACACTGCCAAGAAGGATTGTGCAATTTCCAACCACTAGGCAACTTCTTGACTTAGTGAATTGTGTAGTTTCTGAGAGAAAGGATGCTTTGCATAATTTTTGAGCTCAAGGATGGGTTTCCATCCACGATTGCATATTTTATAAGCTCAAGGCAGACCTTCCATTTTGGATCATGCAATTCAGACCATCAAGGCTGGCCTACCTTCCAATATTGTGCAATTTCTAGAGCCAAGCCCAATAATGTTGCAAGGTCTTGGCATAAGCTTTCTTATGACTGCAAAAGTTTAGATCGAGATTAAAAGAAGGAATCACAAGCACATAATGAAAAGATAAATCTTGATCACAGCATGAATACTTGACGACGGTGAAAGAGAAGCTCATGTGGACAGAAAGGAGGCTCCAAAATAAAAGTAATGGGCAAAATTTTGGAGTGTGGTTGTAGCTGCTACAACAGGTTATTGATCAAGTTAGAGAGAAATACGGTGCATTCGATCATTACCTGCATGTTGAAGAGGATGCATTAAACATAGGGATTGGGTGCAACAACTCAATAATTATAATCTCTTTCTGTATATTTTTAACTTCATACTGCACCTTTTAATTGTAACACACACACACACACACACACACACACACACACATATATATATATTATTTTTAATTATTTTCGGGTTATTAGACACATGACACTGTGATTTTTTCACTTTTTTATAGGTGCATTTGTTCCCATCTATGTGGTCATAGGGATATCATTTTCACATGGAGGATGTCGATGATGGGTGCATGACACAAGAATGTGGAGTGGAAGTTGTGTTTGACCAATCTAGTCAAGCTAGCCACTACAATCAAAACCTAATGCAAGATATGTTAGGTTACGTTGGAAAGATACATGATATCATTCAAGTGGACTTCTCTTCGTTCCAATATGTTATTTTTAGGTGCAAGTGGTGGGACAACTTTGATTGGAATAATGTAAAGGAAGATCGTGATAGTGGGTTAATATCTATCAAATCTAGAAATGTGTGCCATGGATCTAGGGAGCCTTATGTTTTCTCAAAACACTGCAACCATGTGTTATTTTACTCAGATGTATTGGATAGGGATTGGTGATTCTTATTAAGACATGACCCTAGATCAAAACATATTTTTGAGAACAACAATGTTATCATGCCAAGTGAGGAAGATAATAAGGGAGATGACAATGGAGAGTGATATGTACTTGTGTTATTTCATTGTTTATACTATTTTTGTTTGTTTTTTTTTCTTTATTTTTCTAATTATATTTTTTTTTTATTCGTCTTGTTGGAATTTTATAATATAATTGATAAAATTCACAAACGATTTTACACTTTTTTTTGTAGTGGAAACATTTTTACACTTAAAACTAAGTATTTCAAATTGTGTACAATATCTATGATAAAAACGATTCAAGGTGACAACCCTTCTCAAAGGGGAAAATGAGACCAAAATACTGAATTTAGAAAAAATATTAAAGATTTAGTCTCAATTTAGATACATATTGGTTTATTAATTAGTTCACATGTTTTTTCTTCTTGTTTTGTTCAAAATAAATAAAAATCATCATGTAGTGATAACTCTATGAGGACTTTAACAATGAAAAAATTGTGTATTAATATGTAAGATTAAATTCTTTAGATGAGAGGTAAAGTCATCTTTACTATATTTAAATTACAGTTCTTGCAACATTATGTAAACTAAAAGGAGGTCTTATGCATGTATAGAATGTTGATTACATATTTTTATGGACCATAAGAGAAGCAAATGGGCTTACATGGATGCATGAGAGGTTTTAATTTTTTCTTCATGGATCATGGAACAATTTGGACTTTTCTTTTGAATGGTAATTATAAATAAAAGTTGAATTAATAAATATTTTATGACTAAGAATTAAATGATAAATAATGTGATGGTAATTAAGAGTCCTTTGTTTGACTTTCATATAGACTTAGTGATGAATTTTTCTTTCCCATTTAGATTATATAGAAGAGATATCTATTTTTATATATTTATAAGTAAATTATTTAAAGCAAAGATGTCTTTATAAGTTCGGTAATAATAAGTGATAAGGTTACATAATAAGGTGTTGCAGATGATATATTATTAAAATCTATATATCCTTCCCAGAATGATCATTGAATGTCACGAGCCCAAGCCATATACATCATGTCATTGAAAGTCATGATCCTAAGCCATATACATCACATTGTCAGTTTAAAGTACATCAACTGTACAATATGACGGTGGTGTGAAAGGCATGCCTGCAATTTTTCACGGTGTTTAGTGTGTGACTGATAGGACCCATGAAACTCTAATATGATGTATTTTCTCCATACCACTTCCTTCTCATTTCACTCTTATTTTACCATTTAAACCGACAACGCTTAACAAAGTATAAACTTTTCACAGTTCCATTTATGAAATCCATGGCACCATGGAAATTTATAGCAGGGACATCTAAGATCCAAGTAAGACACCTGAAGTTTGTATTATAAGACAACAATTAGGTTATATCGCTCTCTCTGGCCTCCCATGGTCGAACCATCATTAGGGGAATTTTGAGGTCTAAAATGGGCCTCCTAAGAAAAATGTACAACCAAAATAAACTTTATAAGAACCAATAGGATTCAAGATGATGATGTCAACCATGGGGGGTGATTCACCATTTTTTTATTAAAAAAGTAAAAAGTTTATAAAATAATAAAACTACTTTTCAACTCATATATTCAACTTATCTCCATAAGGTTTTACTCAAATTTCAATCGAGAGTACTCGTTGGATGCAAAATTTAATTCATCATCCAAAGAGTGCCCATGTTGCATACTTTCGATGGACCCTACTACATGAAAAATGAGAAATACATGAAAAACATAATTGCAATCACGTTTTTCATATATTTTTCATTTTTCATGTAGCAAGATCCATCAAAAGTATGCAACATGGATACTCCTTGGATGAGGAATCAAATTCTATATCCAATGAGTGTTTCCGCTTGAAATTTGAGTAAACCCATAAGGAGATAAGTTGAAAATACGAGTTGAAAAAATATTTTTTCTTTTTTCCCTCTAAAATTTGATGATGTAATCTAATATTATTTTATTATTTCCACTATTATTTTTTAATTTCCTTAGGAGACCCATTTTAGACCTCAAAACTCCCCTAATAATTTTATGGGTCTTCCATTTTCTCCAACTCCTGTTGCTACTCCCTTTACTGGCGTCTCTAGTACATGATTGACATATAAAATATAACAGCCTCATACATAAAATACAATTTTTTTTTATTAAATGAAAAATGTATTTACTAATATGGAAATATAACTTTCAATTTAAAAAAAAAAAAATTAATAATAATAGTAATCGGTGCACCCAAAACACAATCATGCACCGGGTCCGGTGCACTGTTAAACACAACTGCATTGGCAACGGTGCGCACATACGTATGATGCATCATTGTTGGTTCACAAATTTACATTTTCATCACAGTGGGTGACACTTATGCACAATTGCACACTTTTAACATTTCGCAACGGTACAGAATATTCAGGTTGTCGAACGCACCGAGCTATAGGTATATTTTTAACTATTATTTTTGCAGTGTGTTTGGTAAATATGATTGCACCAGTATGAGCAGAACATATAAAGTGCACCACATTTTTTATGGTGATTAAGAGGCATTTTTTTTTACTTTCAAATATACTTGGTGATGCATTTTTGTTTCCTATTTAGATTATGTAAAATAAATATCTATTTTTTATGTTTTTATAAGTAAATTATTTAAAGTAGACATGTCTTTATCCTTGTGAACATGATGTAATATTAGCTAGGAGAAATGTGAAAACATGAATTTTAGCGGTGATAAGTATGTGGAAAAAATAATACTTTTTCAAGTTGTTCATTAAGAAATAATCAAATATATTATTTGTGTAAAGTTTAAACCTAATATAGTATCATTTTTGTATTATTTAACTTGTATATATTATTAAAAGGAGTTAAATTTAAATTAGCACAATAGAAAATAAAGAACCAAAATAGCACCAAAATGTTGTATCCTTATTACTAGAAAAAGTTTCACTTGCCTCTTTGAAGGAGAACTTCCAACAGAGAAAATCCCCAACTACAAGTAACTTCATAAGCCTTATTTTGTATTTCTTGATCCTCATCTTTAGAGAGAGAAATTTATAATTAAATTGGTAAGAGTTTCTATAAATATTAAATTGAAATTGCTTGAAAATCTCAAAACTTTAGTAATAAATTAAATTTTATAAAAATGGAAATGTTTAAGTTATATTTAACCTAAATTAATTGCGTAGATAGGTGCTCCAATATGGGAGAGATGTTGTCATGTAAGGTTACATTTAAAAATAGTAAAATATTAATTTAAATTAACAAATTAAAAATAGTAATAAAAAAAAATTAATGTCGGTGATAATTACAATACTTCAATTTACACCTTAATCTTATATAACTTTATATAATGATATAAAGTAACCCAAAGTATAAAAAAAAATAACTTGTATTATGAAGAAGAAATGTAATAATGTTATGAAACTAGCTCACAAAAAGATAGAAAAGAGAGATCAACGCCTTAGAATTCAGCCTCTTCAAGGGGGAAACCTCCTTTACATTACACAAATGAACAATTCTTTGGATGATTCAAATGACAAAACCTCTTTCTATATATAGAAGTCTAAGGAGTCACAATATAACCCAACCGACCTAACAATAATAATATAAAGCCACAAAAATAACAAAAGAGGGATTCTATGGGGCACAGTAATAACAATATGGGGACAATAGGGGCACAAAAATATTAATAAGGGGTACAACTACAATAGTAATGGGGTAATCACTAGTATTATAGGGACCCAACAAATAAGTATATGGATATTACGATTATGTTAATTCATTCTACATTCCATTTACATGTGATATTTATAACAAAAAATATTTTACCGTCAACCATAAGTAAAATATTTCAATGTCCATATTAAATAACATAATTTTATATATACTTTATATAGAGAAAAATAAAGTAATTTAAAGTGAAAATTTTCTTATATTTTCACTTTAGGAAGAAAGATTGAGAGAATTCTTATTGCATTAGTAGTTTCTTTCTAATTCAATGTATGAGGGATATTTGTAATTTTTTCAATGTTTAATATGGATTTGATATGTAATATTTTAGAAAATATTAATAATAAAAATAACTAAATCTATACATGCAAGAAAAAAATATGAGGGGGCATATTTTAACATTTTAATGTGGAGAACGTGAATTATAAATAAAATATTGCATTGTCAACAACATATATATTATACCAGCCTAGATCCACCTTAACTCTAGATCTACCAAGCACCTAGATGGATGAAATCTATTTTTGCTCTAAAAGATGTTTGCATCTCAAGATATTTGATCCCTCTCTACACTTGGTAGATCCAGAGTTAAGATGGATCTAAGCTGGTTATGACTTAAGTTTTTTTAAATTTAACAATAGATTGAAATTTATAAACTAATATTGAATTAGTTAAATTGTATTTTTGAATATTTTATTATTAATAATATTTTATATGAAAAATTGAATGAGTTACACATTTTTGTCTAATTAGAACTAACTAAATTATTTTACCTTTAATTATTTTTTCCTTGTGAGTATTGAAATATTTTACTAATTAAGTTAGATTGAATATCAATGAACTATTTAAGCAATAGAAAAATATTTATCATAATTTTACAATCATAGTTTCAACCATATTAAAAAATTTAATTTATAAAAATTTGCATACAATTTCATATATAAAAGTTTGATATAAGTTCACCAATACATAATCTATAATATATATTATTTCATAAAAATAAACAACATGGTGATAACCATCTAAAAAGCATAAACATCATCTAAGATACATCGAATTCACTACCATCATCTAATTATATACAACTCTAGCACATATAAATGTCATTATTGAGCACAAAAAACTAATAATCTAATAGGTATCATCATCCTGATCAAATCTAACAAAACACAAACATGGTAATCTAATATCATCACCACACACATCCTTAAATTAATATAAATCTCATGTCAAATAATTGTTATCACACACATATATTTGCAAGCACATTCAAATGAACATATCTAACATGACCTAACAATATACATATCGACACCAACATATAAATTAAGTACATAAACATGAAGACTACAAGTAATAACCATTTCCTTTTTTGATATTCAGAGAAGGCTTTGAAGGAAAGATGATAAACGAACGGGAGTAAGGCGATAATGGCAACGGAACACTGCTAGGGTTTGCACAGACCTGCGGCGGCAGGCTGCACTGTTCTGTGTCGCTCTGACCTGACAGTGGCAGCGTTCAGTTCGGACGAAGTCTGGGCGTTATGTTCCAATGGACTCCTTGCTGGGGGAGGGCACTGAAGAGCCGCATGGCGGCAGAAACCAGCAAGGACCTGCGGTCAATACCGATGACGTCTTAGCCCACAACACGATAGCAGAGGAAACGACGAATACCAAAAGCAACGCAGCTAATACGGTAAGATCTTCTACCTGTAAACCTGTTGCAGCTCACAGGCCAGAAGTAGAATTACCTAGCCACCGAATCAATGCCCGTATACAGTTTATGCAAGACCATGCTCTCATAGGCAAATTTATGGGACTTTGGCCCAGAGAAAGGGCTCTAAGAAACTGGATCAACAGCAAATGGAAGCCAAAAGGAGAGATCACCCTATTAATAGGGCCAAAAGGCTTCTTTATAGCCGTCTTCAACTGTCTGGAAGATAGAAACAGAGTATTTGAAGGAGGGTCGTACTTCTTCAACTCGACAGGGCTATTCCTTAGAGAATGGAAGGCTAGATTCAACCCAGATACGGAAGATCTAAGTTATGCCCCAGTCTGGATCCGTTTATACTCACTACCGTGGGAGTATTGGGGGGAAGATTCTTTAAAAGCCCTTGGATCAACGTTGGGTGATTTTGTCAAAGTTTCTGAAGAAACAAAGGCTGTGCGATACACTACCTATGCCTCTTATGCCAGAATCTGTGTCTATATGGACCTGAAACAGCCTCTTCCAGATACAATACGCTTATTTCATGAAGATCATGACTGGATCCAGGTCATAGACTATGAGCACGTCCCATTTCGCTGCCGGCGATGTCATACTCTGGGACATCTCTTCAGAGACTGCCCATTAAATATCAAGCCTGATGTTCCAAGCAAACAAGAACCACAAACTCAGGATGGGTTCACCAAAGTAATAAACAGAAGACGCGGACACAAAAAGAATCCAGCCACTCCAAAAGGGAAGCCAGAGCCTGAAGCGAAGTCTCAACCATCAACAAGTAACAGTTTCGAGACGTTGGCGCAAGAAGAACAACCGGAAAAGCCCGGATCGAAATCAAAAACTCTCAAACCCAACAAGCCAGAAGCATCAACAAAGACCCAGGAAGGCGAAAAAGAAAAGCCAGTTATAGAAACCTGGTCCAACCCAGATATGGATATAGATAACCCAGCCCACACAAAGGATAAGGGAAAGGAAGCAGAAGGCAGCACACAGGAGGCACAGTTCATGGAAGATGATAGTGAAACAATCGATATTGGGGAACATGACATTCTAGGATTAGAACAAGCATGCAAAACAGGTAACTTCGACAAAATCCCTGAAACACAAGTAGACAATCTAGTAGAAATTCTGAATAAAGCTCAAAAGAAATATTCACTTGGGATCCAGACAGGCAGCCAATGGGATGGTAAATTTATATACAAAGACAGCAAAAAGAGAGGCAGGAAGACAACTCTAGAAAGAACAATCAAGATTGGAGAAGTATTGGTGGAGTCAGGCAGATATGCCAAACTCACCAAATATTTCAACACCAACCCAAAAACTTCTAAATAAAGCTGATCTCCTGGAATATTAGGGGGCTGAACAGCCCTAGGAAGGGAAAACTCCTAAAAAATTTGATAATGGAAGACAAACCAACCATCTTGTTCCTACATGAAACAAAATGCAACTCGATAATCTTGGAAAAAATCGCAGCCACAGCTTGGCCTGGAGGACAAGTCACAACTGTAGATGCACAAGGAGCTTCAGGAGGATTGGCAATCCTCTGGGATGCAAGGAAAATACAACTAAACAATACACATGCAAACAAAAATTTCATATAGGCAGACTTTCATATCATGGGCACCAACATCCATGGCCACATAACTAATGTTTACTTCCCTCAAGAGGGACCCCAGAAAGCAGCAATCCTAGAAAATATATCTCAGCTCAACTTTGACAGGAAATATCCGCTATGGATTACGGGAGGCGATTTCAACATGATAGCCTCAACAGAAGAAAAACAAGGAGGTAGATGCAGGATCAACAGAGATGGCGCTTTACTCAAAGATTTCATTCAAAATAACTGGCTGATCGATGTGCCCACAGCTAATGGCCTTTTCACCTGGACGAACAAACGAGTAGCCCCTCTACAAATCGCGTCCCGTCTGGATAGATTTCTCTTATCCGACAACGCCATCCATATTGGAGGAGAATTTACAGCGCACATCATTCCGTTCTCAGGATCTGACCACTGGCCAATAGAACTGCATTGGAATCGGCCAGGAAATAGCATCAAAAGGCCATTTCGCTTTGAAGCATTCTAGTTTTCTCATCCAGAATTCAAGGAATTCATCCAGAAAGCATGGCAGAATAGCAACCCAATTGAGCCTACAAAAATGGCAAGATTCCAAAAAAAGCTGAAGATGCTCAAAGCAGAAATCAAACGTTGGAACACAAATACATTCGGCCACATTTTAAAAGAGAAAGAACTGATTATTCAAGGAATTAAAAAGACGCAACAACAAATAATCTCAGAGGGGCACTCAGAAGAGCTGGCACAAAAAGAACAAGACATGGAAAGCAAACTTCTAGAATGGGAGAAACAGGAGGAGGTGCTATGGCGACAGAAATCAAGAATCCGATGGCTCAGGGAAGGAGAGAAAAACACCAAGTTCTTCCACAAATCGACAGTCCAAAGGAGAATGAGAAATCAAATATCACAAGTCATCAATGCTCAGGGAGAAAAAGTGGAAACCCAGGAAGAGATTGAACAATAATTTATGCAATACTTCAAGAAAATGAGTAAGGAGCCAAACATAAATAGAGCAGAAGCCATAGAAAGCATCACGAGGCACATCCCGCGTCTTATAACAGAGGAGCAAAACACCCTGCTACTCAAGCCGATCAGCCTTCAGGAAGTGGAAACAGCAGCCAATTCCCTTAAAGCAGGTAAAGCACCAGGCCCTGATGGATTTACGTCAAACTTCTTTCATTACTTTTGGGAGTTAATCAAATGGGAAGTGTGGCAAGTGGTTGAAGAATCTCGCAACATGCGATGGATGTATCCAGGCCTAAATGCAACATTCATCGCCTTAATACCTAAATCGGAGGAGTCCAACAAGCCTGATAAGTACAGACCCATAGCCTTATGCAATATTATCTACAAGATTGTATCGAAGGTAGTGGCGCTACGGTTAAAACCAGTGCTTCCTCTCATCATCTCTCCAGAACAGTCTGGCTATGTGGAAGGACGTCAAATCACGGATGGGATAATCCTTACTCATGAGATCATCCATTCCCTCAAGCAATCAAAAAAACCAGGTATGCTTCTCAAAATTGACCTCTCAAAAGCTTTTGATAGTATAAGCTGGGAATACATGCAAAAGGTATTAAAAACTTTCGGTTTCGATAATGCTTGGATCCGATGGGTCAGCAGCCTAATCTCCTCTGCCTTTTTCTCAATCCTCATAAATGGCATTCCGACCTCTACTTTCCGCTCCTCAAGAGGTATCAGACAAGGGGACCACCTCTCGCCTTTCCTATTCATAATAATGGCGGAAGGCCTTGGCAGATATATTAAAAATGCCATTCAATCACAAGATCTTAAAGGCATCACCCTCCACCAAGCCCCCACAGTTTCCCACCAGCAATTTGTTGATGACAATATGATTTTTGGCTACTCCTCGATTCAAGAAGCCCGCACTCTAAACTCTTTGCTCCTTCTCTTCTCCAAAGCTTCGGGAGCCCTTATTAACAAAGTAAAATCCCAGATCTTCTTCTTCAATACCCATCCGACCACCCAGCGAGCCATTGCCCATATTCTTGGCTTTTCCATTGCATCTATGCCTTCCAAATACCTTGGGGCCCCTCTATTCGCTTATGCCAGGAAGCACTCTTCATGGACCTCTCTTCTTGAAAAATTGGAGGCCAAATTATCTCTCTGGACCCATAGATCCCTAAATATGGCCAGTCGGCTAGTACTCATTAAAGCGGTCCTGCAATCAATGCCGCTATACCTATTTTCCATATTGGCTGCACCAAAATGGGTCCTAAAAGCCATTAAAAAATTACAGAGAAACTTCCTATGGGGCAGCTCTGGTCCAAAGAGGAAATGGGCGCTGGTTAAGTGGGAGAAAGCATGTCTCCCAAAAATCGGAGGAGGAATTGGCCTACGGGATCCTGAACATAGTAATATGATCATGGGCGCAAAAATATGGTGGAAATGGCTATCATATCCGGGTACACAATGGGCACAAATATGGACAGCGAAATACGCTAACAATTTACCACTGGAGGAGCGCTTAAGAATGACAGAAATCAGCAAAGGTTCGGCAATTTGGAATTCAGCACTACTAAACAGGGACCTCATACAAAAACATAGCTTTTGGGAAGTCAAGAATGGATGTGTTGCATGCTTCTGGATAGACTCATGGCAGCAATTTCCTAGTATAAATAATATCATTCAAGACATCCCCAATCAGGATCTCATTCAACAGGGAAAGATCAATCAATTCTGGACAACTAATAATACCTTCGATCATCGCGACTGGAAGGAAGCCAGCGACATCTTACCCCACAGCCCAGAGGCGGTTCAAACAGCTCTAGCAGAGGAGCTAAAAAAGAGGAAAATATTTAAGGAGGACGGCCAAGACACACTAAGATGGGGTTATGCAGACAAAGGAACTTTCACATCCACAGAAGCCTACCACATCATCATAAAAGGACACTACATCAAAGATAAAATATGGGAGAGAATTTGGAAACCCCCCATATGGCCGAAGATTTCCACATTTCTTTGGCTGTTGTCCCATAACAGAATTCTTACTTGGGACAATCTCAGAAAAAGGAAATTTGCAGGACCTTCAATATGCCTTAACTGCAAAATAGAGGAAGAATCAGCAGCACATCTTATGCAACTATGTCCCCTCAGTCGCAGAATATGGGAGAAAGTTTCTTTTCGTTGCCAGAAGAAAGGAAGAGTCATGGGTGACATAAACAACACACTTCGATCCTGGCCACAGTAGCCCTACTAGTGCAATATACTCAATACTCTCTGGCAAATCATCCCAGGCACAGTAATGTGGAACATCTGGAAAGAAAGAAATCGGAGAATATTTAAAGATCAGGCTATGGATTTGGAGCAAGTATGGACAATCATCAAGAAGAACCTTCAGGAAACTCTCTCAACCAAGGGCTGGTCCCAGGAGGATTTTCCTTCCAGCAGTCAGGAGCAGGCAATATGGAACAATTGGCAATTCCATATTACTCCTCCTAACTCATCTTAAGACACCTCTGTCACGAGGAAAAAAAATACGCCCACCAATTGGAAACCTCCCCCTAAAAATACTTATATTCTCAACTTCGACGGAGCGTCCAAAGGCAATCCAGGCATCACAGGATATGGAGGAGTGATAAGAAACTCTCAGGGAATCCCACTTAGAGTCTACTTTGGATCCATAGGATGGAATACTAACAATGCAGCAGAGTTAGAAGGACTCTGGAGAGGACTCCAAATTTCTCAACATCAGAGATACATTCCCCTCATAGCGGAAGGAGATTCTCAAATCATAATTAACATGGCCACTAAGATACAGCAAGGCTCTGCAGCCCAGAAAGTCAGTAGGAGTTGGAGGATGGCCACCAGGCTTGAATCTCTCCAGACTTGGCTTCAGAACAACAAAGCCACATCTTTTAAGCATACCAGGCGTGAGGGGAACAAAGCAGCGGACCTCCTAGCCAATCTAGGGGCAGAGCAAGGTAAGGAGCACCAGGAAGGAAACCTACAGGTTATTGTTTCAGACTCTGACCGAACAACCTTTCAGGAAATCCTTAACGGTGACATGCAGACAGAAGCAAAGGATTACCCGGATGCGGGTGACACCTTGATGGAAACCAGCCACGTGACTGCCACGAGAAGCCTTCGGCGCGAAGGCAACTTGACAGCGCCTAATGAACTCCATTAAAAGCACATTCAATGGCATTCAATGCCATTACCATTGCCCGAACTACCAAAGAATTAAGACAGAAGAAACTAGAATGTCTGAGCGCGGAGAGTTAATGTTGACAGGCCTGTCTGAACAGGCAAGGGATTTCAGCTCCGCTCTGCAAGATAATGTTGGTTTGTTGGCAAAGACGGAGAGTGTAGGAGCGGGTAAGCCCAGAGGCAAACCCAATTTCTGGTCAGGGAAGCAGAATCGCTTCAGGGGCAGAGGGCAAGTTGAGGTTGGGTCCTCACTGTTACTGTTCATTTCGGAGAGGCAAGCAAAGCAAGCTCTGTTACAGCATTATAGGTTAAGGATGCCGCTCAGAGGCCACGCTTCGCCACGAAGAGGAAGGAATCAGGGTCAGAGAGGGAACCCTGGTGGCAGAGGCGTTCACAGCCCGCGGCGTGTCTCCCCGCTGGCTTACGCCTCGCCCATCTCTCCTGGTTTTGACGATTCTGACTCTGACATTAGCAATTCGGTGCAGACGGTTAAGTTCAAATACTACCATCGCACCAACAAGCCAATTGTCTCAATGTTAATTACTGTGGTTTTTATGGAGGAAGATGGAGAAGAAGGTAGCGGAAAGAGGATTTCAGAGGAGCAGGAGCCAAGCACCAACAATTCCTCTCAGAGCGGGAGCAAGGGAGAAAGTTCCTACCTACCTTCCTCTCAGAGCAAGCTCGAAGAGGAAAGCACAGGCGTTCATTCAAACGCGCAGACTGAGGCTCTCTGAGAAATTTGTAGCCTCATGGATATGGAAATTACTAGTTCAGTTCAGCATCAGGTGACGAACCCCCAAGCTACGAAGACGCCTGAAGATGACAAGAAACCTGCACGCTTCTTTGGAGGTCGCCTGTATCCTATTCTCCCTCTAGGAATTCAAAGGCTTGAGGACATACCGGCTGGTATGGAAGTGGTTTGTGTTCCTGATCCAGAACGAGAGGAAGCTGAATGGGAGGCAGAGCAGCAAGTCGCAAAGCAGAAGGAAACAGAGAACCAGGCGGCAGCCAAGGTGGGGAAGGATTAAGGTACATCTCCAGTGGTTTTGCCTATGGTTTTTTGTTACGTTTGCCACCTGCGCTCAGTCCGCCTATGGTTTTTTGTTACGTTTGCCACCTGCGCTCAGTCCGGGAAGAGTCCAGCATGAAGAATCTTCGACGCATGTCCTCAATCCAACGTCCCCTCTTATCTAACAGGCACCTTTGCTTTGTTTAGTCTGTTTCTGTTTATGTATTTCGTTTAAATTCCAGGTCATTATGTATAAATCTGTAGACTGGAATTGTAATTTTGAGAATAGGCACTATGTCACTGCCTGTAAGCGCATATTTTGGTTGGGAAAACTTGATAGAGAGCTGTTCATTCGCTCTCAGAGGCTTCGACCTCTTGTACATATTTCTTTCATTTTCTTAATATAAGTAGTTTAGCATTTGCCCAAAAAAAAA